>JASDQU011310568.1:0-25185 GCA_032191745.1 Picea mariana | reverse complement strand
TTTCATATACCCGACATTTCTTCGCTGCCAGCGGGCCTATTCAGTACCCCGACGAAGTTGTCTTGGGATCATGCATACATTTACCCACTGCCAACAGACCTGTTCAACATCCCGGCGGGTTTACAAGCACTTCCCACAGCTCTTCTTAATAATTTATTTTGTTTTGTTTTTTCATAGATATATAGTTGAGCAGGGTGACGCTGAAAATCATGATATTTTAACATATTTTTTCATACCTCATCAGAATTTTTTAGAACTGTCCTTCATTAAGATCCAGAGAATTTTTATTTATAAAAACAACTTCCTAAGACAGGGAGACATCTTTTGAGTCATTCCCTTAAGGAATAGGGACAGTGTAAAAACATGATAGATGATCATGACAAGCTTTACTCAGAGATCGAAATCAGTCATCTTCCTTCAAACAACAGACTTTTTCCAACACAAATATAAATTTTAGAAATATACCACTGATGTTTATAAAAAATTTCTTAGCAGTTATTTCAGCGAAGGAATTTTCTATTGTCTTTGTCTGCATAGCTCAATGTACAGGTATGTGTATTGCAAAAAAAACACAAGCTGATAAATTCAAAGGAAAAATCAAAAACAAAAAGGCAAACAAAAAAGCAAACAAAAGCAAAATATGTACATAATATACAAGAGTTGTTATCAAGCAAAGCACCTTTTCAGGGCTTGGCCATTCACCGGATAGGTTTCAAGCTGCTCTTCTATATTCTGCAATCGAAAAGAACTAGGACCAAACTTTTCAGCAATTAAAAATGGTCCAAGCCACAAATTTTGAAATTATGTGTGCTCTCCCTTTCCCTCGTGTGGTTTGTCCCATTTTAGGATGAGGTCACCTACTTCAAAATTCCTATTAGAAGCAGAGTTAGAGTCAAACTAGCTTTTAACCAATAGTTGATGTTGATCTAACTTACGTTTATCTTGGGCTCTTACCTCTTCTAGCTTCATCAGAGCGTTAATTCGGTTTTCCAAAGGGGGACAAACTTCTTCTTAGATTTTCTGCGACAAATGAAGTGAAGGAAGAAGAATGTGAGGTGGAAGAATTGCTTCTCTGCCATGAAAGAGAAAAAAGGGGGAGTTACATAAAATAGCTTTTGGTGTTACCCTATCAGCCCATAGCACGTTCAACAGTGCATTGTGCCAATTTTTGTGATTTTCTACCACAGTCCTCTTGATGATTTTAATCAAGTTCTTGTTTGTTGATTCTGCCAATCCGCTACCCTAGGGGTAATAGCTAGCATAATATTTTAACTTAATTCCTTTTTCCAAAGAGAACTCGGTCATCTCAAGAGAGGAAAAGTAAGAAGCATTATCGAATACTAAACAGTCAGGGATATGAAAATGAGTGATAATATTCGAGTTTAGAAAGGCAATTACCTGACTGGTATTGACGGTTCTTAATGCGGAAGCTTCAGACCATCGGGTAAAGTAATCTGTGGATGTCACAATAAACTGGTGCTTTTGTGAGGACGGGGGGTTGATTGGTCCTATGATATCAAGTCCCCACTGCTAAAAAGGAGAATCTACTGAAATGGGCTGCAAAGGAAAGGCTGGTTTTTGTAACCGCCCTGATGCTTTCTGACAAATGATACATTTATGACACAAGGCATGGGAGTCTCTAAAAAGTGTGGGCTAGTAATAACCGGCTCTCAAAACCTTGTGGGTAGTGGTGTCACCACCAAAATGACCACCGGCTTCTCCTGCATGCAACTCTAGCAAGAATTTTTCTTCTTCATCTTTTTCAAGACATCGTATCAGTACGTCATCGAAGCTTTGACGAAACAGGATGCCATTAACCAGATGAAAGGAGGAAGACTTTAATTTCAATGCTCTTCTTTTAGCGGGATCTAGGTGACGGGGAGTTGATCCATTTTCAAGACAGAATCTTATATCGTCATACCAAGGACTGACAGAGTTTTGTGCGCAACAGATTAGATTATGATCGTGTTGTTCTAGGTTTGACGTATCGCTTTCTTCCTACTGTCCTGCTGCTGAATCAGCAACTAACTTGCATAACCCTTGGCCTCTCACTATCTGAGCTGGGGTGATTTCTAAGTCGTACTCCTGCAAGGCAGTGACCCAGTTAGCCCTCTTTTCACCTAATTCCTTTTGCACTAACAGGTTCCTGATGGCTGGGTAGGGAACAATGACTTTCATCCTTGACTTCAAAGATAGGACCGAAAGTGCTTAACTTCTTTGAAAACAGCGTAGGCTTTCCGATCTACTGCTGGGTAAGTAAGTTTAGTGCCTTTGAAAGCAGAGCTCATAAAGGCAATGGGTACTTCATTGTTCTCGGTATTCTTTTGAGTTAGGATGACGGCATAGGAACGGTCAGAAGAAAAAGTGTAAAGTGTAAAGTCTTGAGAAAAATTGGGGCTCATGAGAGACGGAGCGTCTATTATGGCCTTCTTTATTGCATTAAAAGCTTGATTTTCTAGGGGTCCCCGGTGATATTGGGTGTCTTTCTTAATCAAATTTTGTAAAGGCCTGACCATTTTGGAGAAACTGGGGACAAATCTTCTCACAATGTTAATCTGGCCTAAGAAAGACTGCATAGATTTTTTGGATGTAGGAGGGGGAAGTTTCGCGATGACTTGAGTCCTTTCGGGGTCAATAATCATCCCTTCACTTGACATGATAAATCCTAATAGTTTACCCTATTCTACTACAAAGATGGACTTTTTGGGATTCAAGGAGATGCCGTATTTACGACATTGTTGTAGAACGGCTCGTAAGTGAGCTAGATGATCATTTTTGTTTTTAGAAAATACAGTCACATCATCTAAGTAAACTACGACGGACTGATTGATTAAGCCTCGAAAAGAAGTATCCATTGCTCTCTGGAAAGTGGCACTAGCATTAGTCAATCCAAAGGGCATTTTTCGATAAGCATAAGTGCCCCATGGGGTGCGGAAGGTAGTTTTAAGTTGGTCTGGTGGAGACATCAGGACTTGGTTGTACCTCGAAAAACCATCCAGTAAGGATAGCCTCTCAGAACCAGATACCTGTTGAAGGATCTGTTTCATGGGTGGGACATGATAGTTGTCTTTGTCAGACGCTCTATTAAGGTTTCGGAAATCGACGCAAAGTCAGATTTCCCCACTTTTCTTCCAGACTGGGACAAGGTTAGAAACCCATTGAGTGTGCCTAACAAGAAAACTTATCTTAGCATTTAGGAGCTTGTTCAATTCTTTTTGAACGGTCGGTTCGAGTTTAGGGTGCATTTTCCTCAATTTTTGTTGAAAGGTTAAGGTTTGGGGTTTCGTAGGAATGACATGTTGTATGATATTAGGGTCAAAAGTTTTAAGGTCATCATACGTCCATGCAAATACATCTTAAAATTATTTAAATAATTTAATAAATGCAACCTTTTCTTGTTCAGAACATCCTACCCCTAGATTAATGCACTGCAGATTGTCCTTAGTTCCTAAGTTTACTTTTTCATAAGATAACGAGGAACTATCAGTTTTACAGTTGACCGTCCTTTTAAATTTATCTTGAAGATCATAAAACTTCTCTAATCTAACTACAGATTTGGGTTTCGAATTTACCATGTCCGATAAAGCTTCAGGAGTTTTCGGATCTGGTATTACCATGAAATCGTGTAAATTGTCATCGTGTGTGTGTTCATCTATCACCGTGCCTTGAAAGGTTTCTTCCATGTGCAGAAAGTTAATAATCTGTTGATCATCGTCAAAGACTCTCCAATTCATGATGTCGTCGGGAACGGATGGTCGAAACATCAGCTCAACGGAGAATGCGTCCGGGGACAAGCCTTCTGTAGGAAGAAGTTTAGAAGCTACATTAGCTAATAGATCTACTTCAGAGTAATTCAATCTAGGAATAGAATTTATATTGAAAGCAACAAATTTATTCATTAAATTCCATACCTCAGATTGGTAGATTTTGAGATGTGGAGACAGACAATGGATAGAATCTCTTACCTGTCTTACCACTATTTTGGAGTCACCAAAGATAGCTAAGTTTCAAATGTTCATATCCATGGATTTTCTGAGACCTTGCAGTAAAGCCTCATATTCTGCAGTATTATTAGTACATTCGAATTCTAGCTTACATGCAATCAATGTTTTGTTACCTGCCGTATTGATAATAACGCAACCTGCACCAGCTCATTCTTTAGACTTTGACCCGTCGAAAAAAATAGACCAAATTTGATTTCCATTGAGTACATGAGACCGTTGCGCTGAAGCTGTTTGCTGCACATATGCTTCAATATCGGGCTGTTTAGGATTGGTGATAGGTGAAGCCTCAGCCATAAAATTTCCAAAGAAGGTGTCCATCCCTTGTACTTCGGGTGAATCAGTAGAAGGTGTAAATGGTGCGTTGGTATCGTTCAAATCTGTGACCGTGAACTTAAGGTAGCGTTCATGATTTACCTTGATCTTGTTGGGCTTACCGTTGTCTGGAAGCCATAGATGGGACCAATCTATTGCAAAATAACCATGTAGTTTCTCTAACCAGTCCTTTCTTAAAAACAGACCATACACTTCTGGAATATCCACAACAATTATATCAATAACTTGATGAACCTTGGGGTTAGACGATAATCTAATAAGCACATTCTTTAATTCGCCTATAACTTTAACATTGGTCCTATCAAGTTGAATTATTTTTAAAGTAGAAGGTTCAACTTCTACGTTAATCTTCTGGCATACAGACCATGGCATCACATTGGACGATGCTCTTGAGTCTACCATACAATTTTGCACGTTTCTATTAAAGATTTTGAAAGTTAACAAAAAAGGAGGAATAATTTTGCGAGTACTAAGAGTGGTAGCTTGTGGCTTTTTACTCGCAGTTTCTAAAGCTACTTTATCTACATTATTTACATTACTTACAGAAAGGCTTCCTTTATCTTGAGGATCAGGATTGTTTTTAGTGTAAGTATTCTGAGGAACTTTGTTCTGCACAACCTTATTACCACTTGAATTACCATTTTTGCCATTCTCTAAGATATTCTATAACATTTTTGGTAGAAAAAATGGAAATTTCAATAACTCATAAACATAAATGTTAGCTCTCAACTTTTTAAGATCTTCAACTACATCATAATCTAAGTTGGGGTTCACATTACTTTGTTTAGTCTTAGCTGATTTAGATTGCTTTGGGGCCGAAGTTGTAGTGTTTTCGGTAGAAGATTTGTTTGTTGTCTTACTCCTGGTATTATAGGGATGTACTTTCTCGAAGTTAGCTTGAAAGATGCTATCCGAGAAGTGTCCAAAAATGTTTGGGGAAGACTCATCTTCTTGAACTGTCTCTTGTTCAACTACCTCCTCAGGGATCTCAGGAGGCATCAAGTTATCTTGGGCTTCTAGAATTGTTTGAAGAGCGCATTGCAGACTTTCTAGATTAAGGCCTTCAGTGGTTGGATTAGGTCAGTTGGTAGGAAAAGGCTTCCGGAACGGGGGCTTGTAAGGCCCTTTGCTCGAGGAAACTTCTTCGGTCATCCTTTTTAAGTCTATAACTTGATTTGATAGTTTTTGAACAACTTTAGTCAAGTTTTCTAAATCAGAGTTTTCAGGTTGTGTTTTACTTTGAGTAGGTCTGGGGAGGATTTCTATCTTCTTTTTGGAAGAAGAACTAGTCTCTATTTTGTTGCTAGTAGAATCTTTAAGACTAAGTATATCCTTTTCAATCTGGCTGGCCTCCTCGAAGGCTTCTAACAACATGGCTTTCTTAGATCGTTTAACCCAAATAGCTATACTTTGATGCAAAGCTTTAGTGTAGTATGCTATTATAAGACTCTCGGCTGGCATGGAATCCGTAGGGATTCGGTTTTTGAGTGTTAAGAATCTTTGATTAAAGTCTTTAAATTTTTCTTTTGGGTTCATTATTAAGCTAGAAAGATCCATGACTAGGACTTCCGGAGGTTTACCATCTTCGAACTTTTCCAAAAAGCATGACTCAAACTTTTCCCAAGACAAGATGGTATGGGGTTGTTGGGAAAAGTTCCATGTGGATGCATTTCCCTCGAAAGTATAGGGGAACAACCTACAGACAATGTCTTCATGTTCGACATTGCAGAGTCTTATGGCTAACATAGATTTTTTTATGTGATCTTCAGCGATCTGTTTTGAGTCGGGGTCAAACTTGGGAAGCCATTTCTCCGGGTGTTTAGGTAAAGGATGCTGAGCTCCAGGTATAGCTACGACATCCTGGTCGAGCCAAGGTCTAGCAGGGTTGTTCTGATTTTCCATTGGTGTAGTGGGTATGGAAGGCTGAGAAGGGGAACTGCCTTCGTCAGAGGAATCTTCTCCAGAAGAGGAAGGAGATGATGGAGGTGGTGAAGGGGGTATTCCAGATCCTCCTGCAACAGGATTTAAGATTGGATCTGTAGGGTTCACATTGAGGTTAGTGTCTCCTAATTGTTCTTTGATATCAGAAATCCAAAGGTTAACCCCACGGATGGTTTGGTTGCCTCAAATGAGCTGAGGCACTATGTGTTTTTATAAGAGATTGATGGACAATCTCTTGTATGTCACCACCTGTAGGATTAGGGGTTGCTGGCTCAACTGTGATCTGTGGATCGTCAGTTGATGTGGTTGCTGTTTGAACGAGAATATTATCATTTGAATGGCTTCTAGTCACTATAGGTGAGCGATTAGGTGGTGGGGGAGTCTTGCGACCGCCTTGTGCCATTAATTAAATTCAGGCCCTCCTTCTAGCACCATTTGTTGACAGGCAAAATTGACCGTCTGTCAACTGGAAAAGTGGAACCGGTCTGGGGTTGTCTAATAACCCAAGTCATTTGGGATGAACCACCTTGACGGGTTTAGCGGCTCCGTTAGCCGATCTAAGGTCCTAAGAAAACAAAAAAAGAAACTACTCTAAACTAACTAATCTAACTAAAACTAACTATTAAACAAACTAATAAACTAATCTAATTAAAACTAACTATAAACAAACTAATAAACTAATCTAATTAAAACTAACTAAACAAACTAATAAACTAATCTAATTAAAACTGACTATAAACAAGCTAAAAAAAAATTAACTATTCTATATATACAATCTACTAACTAATACTATACTAACTCTAACTAATTAACGATCTAACTACTAACAGAAATAAATCTTATTCACAAAATATACAATATTAACAATTTACAGATTTAAATAAAACCTGAAAAACTCATTAATATTCTGTCCTAAGACAACAAGAGATATTTTTTGTTGATTTTATAATTTTATGAACAAGAAATAAAACAAAAAAAAAACTAAACGACTAATATACCAATTCTAACTACAAATCTAAACTACACATAAATCTACATAAACTACTTAAACTATACTAACAAACTAACAAACAAATAAATAACAAACTGACCTGGAGAAACGCTCCAGATTTGTCCTGCATGTAATGATTGTCTCAGCTGATCGGAGGGAGGAAACCCGCACCAAATTATCCAGGAGATTCTCGTAAATGATAAGCTACAGTGCTCTTCAAGTATGATTATAGGACAAACAAGACATAAAAATTACAACAATCTTATGATTTATAAATCTTCACAGTTAGATAAACCTCTATGCAAAGATATATACGTAATGATTCAATTAACGAAGAAGAGAAATCTGTCATTCATTAACTGAAACAAATAATTGTTGTTCGTTTTAAATAATGAAAGAGATCAGATTATGGATAACACATTAATTAAATCATATCATCCTACAATAGATTATGATAGCTAAAGTAGTCTATAATCAACTGCAAATTGACATGCATAAACTTGAAACAAAAGATTGATATTATGAAAGCGAAAGATGTAACAATAACATCAACTCTCGTCTCAGTTTGTATTAGAAATCCATAGCCTGGTTCTCCCACAAGTGAGGATGATCCTTATTACACAAAATAATAAGTATTTAAAGACCTTCCATAGGGTAAAACATCCATGTGGAAGTTATCGAAACTGTTTACATAAAATCTAGGAAGATATCCCAAGTCTGACTAAACTAGGAACCTAAAATAAAAGTAAAACACACAAACATCTCCTAGACTGTCCAACATGCCCAATGCAATTCGAATGTACCTGAAAAGGGTAAAAAATGAACAATTTAGGAGGGTATTTTGTTAAAGAAAATGATAAAAATATAATTCTATAGACTAGCTACAGAATCTTGCGATTCTGTAGCTGGTCTAAATCAAACACAAAATCAGCATTAAAATCAATTCAAATCTTTAAAGAATTAAATTCAATTATTAACAAGTATCTAATGGCTATTTGAAAGACAAACGAATCATTCAAATTGAGATTATCATACTAATTCGAGATCAAAACAGAACTAAAATCAAATGACTACAGAGATGCATATACTCTGTTTCATTTATTGCCACATAATCGGGTGAACAGAATCATATCAAACATTAATGAAATCGTTTCATATCAATTTGAAATCGATACAATTAAAACAAATCATAGGCAATTGTTATGCTGCCTCATCAATAGGAAACATGATCGAATCCAAACAAGATCATTTTCAAATTGACATAACTGTATTGACATAACAAAGGATCCATGCCATGAGCGAATTAAATCAAAACTGGTGCGTAAATTTTCACAAATGAAATCATAATGAGATCAATCAACAAGATCTGTAGGATTAGTTCAATCATTTGTTATTTCTAGTTGGGGTAAACAAACTCGATTGACATTGAACGAAACTGTTCATTTCAAAACGAATTATAACCAGATTTGACAGAGATAACAAATGTCGACCAATTCATTTTGCAAATTAAAATCAAGCAGAGCAGCATCTATGATATGAATCCAACTCATGAAAATCATCGTGCTAACTGAAGATACACAACAATCCAATTAAAATAAGAGCGAATCGAACAGTTGGAATTTAACATAGTCATTGTGAACCAAAGCCGTTCTATGATTTGGGTGTAGATATCATTTGCACAAGATTAAATGAGAATATTGTTTTCATGAAAAACAGAGTCGTTCTTTCTGAATCGAAATCAATCAGAGTTATATTCCCGATTTAGAAGATTATATCAATTCAAACTCATGAATTCGTTCCAAAATCACAGCATACAAACTAAATTAGAGCCATAACAAAATGATACCAAATCAAAACATGATCGTGCTCTAAATTTAGCATGAAAAACCTCCTATTCAGATTAGATGCAAACAAATCCAATCGAAAGAAAACCATCGATTTTGTCAAACAATCAAATCAAATCCAATTAAAACCTGTCAATTGCTAAATTGGGAATGAGCAAATCGTGTATCCAAATCAAAACTTCATTTAATTTTAGCAAAGCAAAAACAATGTATAGGATGAACAACATTATGACAGAGCCATTTCAAATGATATACAGAGCTATTTGAAAACCAAACTCAAATCATTATATTAATCCGAGGAATTCACAAAACGAAATTGATACCTAAATTCATACTTGGATGAGGAGCAGACGGCTTGATCATGACATTTTGGAATTGACAACAACTGTAGCCGATTCAACATTCCTAAATATGATGGAACCAGTGGTTCTCTGCTTGCTATCAATAGCTCGAAGGTTGTCCCTTTGTCTTGTCAATACTGCAATTTGATTTTCCAACGCTTTGACCTTCGATTGAAGTAAGGGAACGTCTATATAGTATCGTTCCAACCACATATCACATTGGTCACATGACGACTGTCCGGGCTTCAAAGATGCAGGTGAGGGTTTGGTTATACTGCTGAGGGTTTCGTTAGGTAGTTCGATCCCTGGGTAACTGGGATTGTTCCTTAGGCAAGGGGGAAGATTCAAAATTAATTCATAAGGTGGCTTGGAGCACAGACCCTATGAGTAAGGGTACTCACTAGCTTGGAAGCGTTCTATGTCAGAGTCTAAATCCTCACTAAGGACTATGGGCTTCTACTCAACACTAGGTTTAGGCTTATTCCTAGCCATTCTCGAGATAAGTCGAGCAATCTTTTTTCCTTTGCCATCAACAGTAGGGTTACCTCTAACCTTTTTGCTCACAGGCTTTTTTATAGCCTCAGCCTTCTCAGTTATAACGTCGGGTAATTCAATATCAGGGTCGACCGAGGGTTTAGGAGAGGGCAGTAGAACATGGAAGGGCACGGGTGGCCCGACCTTGGCCTCATTAATCACAGGCTTGTCAATCTGGACAAGGTCTGTATCATCAAAACCATTTCGAGCGATAAAAGCTCGCCAGCTATCACCGTGGAGACTTAAGTGATGAACAATGATAAGTCTGATTAGGCCATGGTGGAACAGGTTACTATCGGCCTTTTCTCTTTTAAACCTTTTTGTATAGGTTACGCTGGAAATAGAAAGGCATATTCAATGGATATCCTATAAAATTCATTAACAGTCGAAGGTGATAAAGAAAAACGAGTTCGTATCAACCCTCACAGGTCGCGAATTGTTTGACCACCATCAAAAGATCATGCCATTGTGTTTTAAGTATGGAAATGGCCATACCTCTATCACAAGATGTGACTTTCCACGAGAGGAATAGTAGTGGCCATGGCACGTCTTCCACTTTACAGTTTTTGAACCATCGCTGGCCCGTGGTTGTGTTGGCAGCCAATTCAATTTTTTCCATTTCCCTATAAGCTGCCTACACCTATGTCTTCTGAACTTCAAATTATCGTTGCACTTTGTAAATAGATGGTACTTTCATCCCTTGCCACATTTGCAAATTGGTCTCCATTTAGTTTTCATGACTGTAAGTGTGAAAACTCCTCAATCGTTATTTGAACTGTCATGATCTTCGCATTGATATTTTGAGTGGCACTTACCTTTGGTTTATCATTAAGTGGCTGTAAGGATTTTCAAACTATGCCTTTTTGCCTGTTCATACTTTGATTGCACAACTGGATTTTATTAAACTGATAAAGCATTTGAGCATGAAAATTTATGTTGGGGTCATGGTTTATTGTTGTTTATATATATATGATTTGATCCTTATTGTTATGGCTCTTGGCTTGTCGATTTTATAAATATCAATTGTCGCAATGTTTTAAAAAAACTTTGAGTACACACTTATATGATGGCGCATATTTAATTGATGGGTTTGATTTTACATTGAATGACAATGGCTTGAAATTTTACAATGCCGCATTGATATATCATCCACCGTTTGATTCTTGGGTTGGCGGAATGATAAGGTTTAAACTATGTTATGATTGATAGAACAGAGTATTAATCACCAGTTGTACTTTGTAATTACTATTATGCATGGCGGTAAGTGATTCCACGACCCTCGCATGTGCACATTAAATGTTTCCCTTTTGATCGTTCATAGTGGTTAGACCAAATGACTCTACTCCTGTGTGTTGGTGATTTCGATCCAAACCCTTACCATGTGCTCGCGCCATGGCTCCTGTTGTCCGACCTAAACTGAATGGTAGCCAGGCTCTGTTGATGTTCGATGGTGCCCACAGTGACCTTGAGGAAATTGGGTGGCTCCCATTCATACAAAAGTTTGATGGTTTTAACCCCTGCGTTGCTCGGCAATTCGCATTAACCTTTGATGGCTGTCGAGCCAAGGTCGGGGATGTTCAATTGGAAATTAATGAGCAATTTCTCATTTTAGCTATGAGTTTGCCTGCCACTGGACAACGATGGTCCAAGAATTGCAAAGTGGAAGAGGTCCCTTGGATACTGCTCTTCCAGTCGCGTAAGGTTAGCTCTTGTGACAAAGGTTTGCCCGCGAATATGCTCAAGAAACGTTGGCACGATTTGTTGATGATAATCAAATAGTTTATCACCTGCGAGGGTCGGTATGGGTTTGATTTCTTACATCACCCTCGTTTACTTATGGTTTTCATGGGCTATGAGCTTAATATGCCTTATTACATGCATAGGAGCATGTTTAAAATGTCTAAGAGATACAAAAGGAACCAGACTGATAGCATCCTTTTTCACTTCGGGCTGGTTAAAATTATTGTTCTTTATCATTTGGGGTTACATGGAGACTGTTGGAACGATTTCCTAGACCGCAATGATTTTGAAGATTCAAACCCTCCACAAGTTGACAAACCTGTGGTGAGCGAGGGCAAGTCTGTACCACCGGTACCCTACAGTATTCTGTTACCTAAACCCTTACCTAACTCACCTATCGGCCTACCCCACTCTGTGACCAAGGATGTCCAGACTGTTAAGCCCATGGGCAAGAAACCTAAAGCCAAACCTATTGAAAATTCCAAAGGAAAAAAGAATGCCCATTTAATCTCTCGAATGGCAAGAAACAAACCGAAACCTCCTGTCAACCCTGACCCTATCATTTTGAGTGGAGATTCTGACTCGGAAGTGGAACGTTACTTGGCAAGTGAATATCCCTATTCGGAAGGTCTGTGTGTCGAACCCTCATTTGACTTTGTGTCAAACCTACCACCTTGCTTGCAAAATGACCCTAACTACCCAGGCATTAAGCTGCCTTGTCCAAACCTCGGTCCTTCATCAAAAACCTTTCCTGCTTTACCTAAGTCTACAGCGCCACCCTGTGATCAGTGCGCCTCGTGGTTAGAAAGGTATTATCTTGATATGCCAATGCTACAGTCCAGAATTCATTCTTTGGAGGATCAAGTTGCAAGGCTTACCAGTCACAAGGCTGAATTGCAAGCCATTGATAAGAAACAGAGGACAACAGGTTCTATTTTGTTTAAGAATGTGGAGTCAGCTACAGCGACCGTGAATTCAAAATTGGCATAATTTGAGCAGCCTCACTGACGAATTCAAAATTGCAATGGATGTGATGAGCAGTTAGGGGATATTTGAAACATTTCACTTGCATTTTAGTTTCCTAGTTTAGTTGATTTTGGGAATATCTTCCCAGATTATGTAAAACAATGTGATATTATCCACAGGGAGGTTTTACCCTGTGGAGAGACTTATAAATACCTATTATTTTTGTGTAACAATCATCCTCATTCATGGGAGAACAAGGATATGGAGTTTTAATACAGACTGAGGCAGAATTTAGTGTTTTGTCACAACTTTAGCTTCTCATTATATCAATATTTTGTTTCATGTTGTGTATATCAATTTGTACCTGGTTAATGAATACTTTAGCTATCTTAATCATGTGCAAATGATATAATTTTAATCACTGTAATCCATATATGATTTCTTCCAAGTGTATAAAAGACATAACAATTGTCTAATTTAGTTTGTGAATGACAGGTTTATCTTCTTCATGAGTTGAATTATCAAATATAAGTTTGTGCATAATAGGTTTCCCTTATTGCAGAGATTTATAATCATATAATTGTTATGATTTTTTATGTCTTGTTTGTCCTGTAAACCACTCAAAGAGCAGCGCATATAATCGTTTACGAAAAGATTTTGGATTAACCGGTGCGAGTTTCCTTCCTCCGACCAACTTCGAAGTCATCATACGCGGGACAAATTAGGAACGCTTCCAGGTCAGTTAGTCATTTGATTGCTTTTTTTATTAGTAGTTTAGTTCAGATATTAGTTTAGTTAGAGTTAGTATATTAGATCGTTTAATTTCAGTAGTTTTATTTCTTATTCATAAAATCAAAAAATCAAAAAAATATTTCTGGCTGTCTTAGGACAGAAAGCATATGAGTTTTACAGGTTTTATTCAAATCTACAAGTTGTGTATATTGTATATTTGTGAATAGGCTGTATTATAGCTAGTAGCTGGATGGTTATTTAGTAGAGTTAGTGTAATAGTAATTAGTAGAATATTTAGAGTAGTTTATATTTAGTTTTAGTTTAATTTAGTAGTTTTTTTTAATTAGATTAGTATTAGTTTGTTTGTATTTATTATTAGTTAGTTTAGTTTCTTGTATTTAGTTTTAGTTTGTTTAGTTAGTTTTAGTTAGTTTAGTTTTTTTTATTTGTTTTAGATAGATTAGTTAGTTTAGAGTAGTTTTCTCTTTGGTTTTCTTAAGACCTTAGAGTGGCCAACGGAGCCCTTAAACCTGTCAGGGTGGTTCATTCCAAATGGCTTGGGTTATTTAGACAACCCCGGACCGGTTCCACTCTCTTAATTGACTGACGAACAATTTCGCCCATCAAAAAATGGCACTAGAAGGAGGGATGACTGACAAGATGGCCTTGTAGGAGCCCTTATTTTAAGTGTATTCATTTTCCCTCATGGCTCCCCAAATCACTGTGTTGGAACATGCTTTCAACTTCTCATTACCCAATGTTCCCAATGAGACAATCTCATGCTTTTCCAAACTCACCTTTGATGGTGAAGGCAATACATCTGCTAAAAACCACCTTAACAAGTTTTGGAGCAAGTGCATCAAACATGACATCTCAGATTTAGGAGTTTTATGCAGACTTTTCGCTTTTACTTTTAGAGGTTGAATCAAACAATGGTTTGAATTCTTTCCAACATGTCACATCTTTGATTGGTTTCAATTTGTAGATGAGTGTCTAGATGCTTTTGAAATTTATAATTTTGATCAATTATGTGAAGAATTTCATACTTCAATAATCAACGACGATCCATCTTCAGAAGGCTTTTTGACAAAAGTCTATCATATCCTCTGTAAATTTAATCTCGATGACATGTCATTGGCATTAAATCTCTTCTATGATTCTTCCATCCCTTCCATTCAGTCATGTTCAATCACGAATGAAGAACCAATTGCAAATCCTATCACTCAACTACTAGAACAATCTTCTTCGCAAGAAGAGGAAAATTCTTTCAATAATGTTGAACAAGCTAGGGAGGTAGAATCTATTGATCAGGCTCTTATTGACAACCAAATTGGTTTTTCCTTTGAATCATTGTATTTTCAGTCTAAGACTAGTATGGAAGATGATTCGTTTCTGGCTCAAGGTGAATACCCTCATTGTTGTAACTCATGCTCTAATCAACATTTAAAATCAGTCATTGAAGAACACTTAAGCAACGAAAATCTTCTTGAATGTTCTAGTACTCCCATGAAACTGATTAGAGAAGAAGTTACGCAACTAGAAGAAGAAACCTTAAACCTTCATCCTCAAAATGCACTTTGTTCACAGGAAAGACTAGATGCTTGTCACATAAATTTTGAATTATCTGTCACACAAAAGGCAAATTCAGATGATCATACTATGTTGAGGAATTAGTCACCAAATCAGAGTAAGGGTTTTAAAGAAAGTGAAGAGAATTGTTTTGAGAATACCATTATTGATTATCATCGTTCAAGAGATTCTTTTTATCTGCTTATTTCTGATTCATTTTATTCCTTATATCCTGATCTATTCCTAGATTCTAGTGGACTTGAAATCTTACCTACAACATCCTTCTCTTTTCCACCACAATCATATCCTTTCAATATGCTAAAGTTTGGTGAAATTAATTCCAAACCTAACATTGATAAAACCGGATTTGACTCTTGTTCACTTTCATCACTCACATGGGAAAAGGACATGTTGCGAGATGATTTTACACAGTTTCTTGTTGAAAAGGACAGTGCATTACATATTATGGAAATCAAACATTCTAAGTTTCATATTCGTTCTTTAATTAGCTCGAATCTTAATATTTATGCTTCACATTTTGAAATGATCAATCTCATTGAAGGAAGCATTCAAACTAATGAATCAATTGATTGCACGAATCCTCCTATGATGAGCTTTCCATTGATATATTCGTTTCAGCAAAGTCATGGTTTACATCCCCATTTTTGCGACAGGATCTTAGAGTGGCTTGAATATTCATATATGAAAAAATTTCATAATAAAGACAAAGTTGTGCTTGCTTTCTTTTTACCTAAGAATCTTGGAAGTAGGCGTGACATATTTCTTTTAGATCCTCCATGTGAAGAAATTAATGAGTACTTAGAGAACTATCAGAAGGATGGGGCATTTCAGCCTTGGCTGATGGTTTTTCCATTTCTTCATAATCTTGACGAGTTTTTCAAAACTACTTACACTCACCCATGCCATTATGACCCTTATCACGATGAGATTGCACAATGGTTGGAGGACTCGTACAACAAGAATATCCGAGGAAATGGTAAGATCATGCTTACTCTGTTTTTACATGATTATTATGAAGGTGAGCGTGATATGTTTCTATCATTTCTTGATATATTACCATTATTTTTAATAATGCTTGATCTTGTTTTCATTTCAGGATTAGAGTTACTCCGATGGCTACATTGGAAACATGACTTCACGTAGTATCCTGATGTGTTTAATAGTTAGGGTAGGT
The DNA here is from genome assembly GCA_032191745.1 of Picea mariana. Classification (NCBI taxonomy): domain Eukaryota; kingdom Viridiplantae; phylum Streptophyta; class Pinopsida; order Pinales; family Pinaceae; genus Picea; species Picea mariana. The sequence goes on along the minus strand of JASDQU011310568.1, from coordinate 8,995 downwards.
TTAGGAATAGGTTTTCTTTCTGTTTGATTTCTCACTAGTTTTGTTTTTCATAATGCAGTCATGCACACAAGTGGGTGTACCACGAGAACCATAATACGACTGTTGTCAGGGAAGTCCCCTTGATCCTTTTTCTCTTTACTTCTAGTTGAATGTTTATTTTCAAAAACGCAGTATCGTCATGAAAATCTTAAATGGAAAGTAAAGAGATAAATGAATCTGAATTAGCCCTGACCTAAGGTACCATGAGTAAAAATGCTTTCCCATCAAACAGGATTTTCCTACTTTTCAGTTTCTCAAGGGATTTGTTGCATGAGGTTTTCAGATGAACCTTTTGTGCATATTTGTTTTTTGCTTTTGTTGTTTGGATTTCTTTGCTTTCCAATTTTTTTTTCTTCGTTGGTGTGTTTTGATTTCTCCCTTATGCTTACCAGTTTTTTCTTTTGGAAATACACATACCTGCATTGCTCAACTATTCAGACAAAAATGATAGAAAATTCCTTCGTTGAAATAACTTCGTAAAAGTTTGTACAAACATCAATTGTATACTTCTGGAATTTACATCCGTGTTGGCAAAGACTGTTGTTTGAAAGAAGTTAGCTGATTTCAATCTCTGAGTAAAGCTTTTCATGATCATCTATTATCTTTTTATGCTGTCCCTTTTCCGTAAATGAATGAATCAAAAGATGCATCCCTGTCATAGGAAGTTGTTTTGTAAATAAAACATCTCTGGAGCTAAATAAAGGACAGTGTTAAAAAATTCTGATGAGGTCTAAAAAATATGTTAAAATATCAAGACTTTCAGCGTCACCCCGCTTAGCCATATATCTACAAAAGAAAAACAAAATAAAAATATTCATAAGAGCTGTGGGAAGTGCTTGTAAACCCGCCGGGATACTGAACAGGTCTGCTGGCAATGGGTAAATGCATGCATGGCACCAAGACAACTTCGCCAGGGTACTGAACAGGCCCGTTGGTAGCGAAGCAATGTCGCGTACATGAAAACCTGTAAAAAATTATAAGAAACCTCTTTAATGTCCTTTATTCTGATCTAGAACTTCTTGACAGGATACAGATGTCGGAGTGGGTTAAATGACAACCCTGTTGAGGCTATGGATGCCTGCTGGCAGCAGTGGCCATGCCAACAGTATTAAAGATTTTATCATTAATATCGTGACTTGCTGACCTTAAGACTGTTATTAGTTTTCATCTTTTAGAACATCACTGGAAAAGATGGTAAAGGATGATGTTTGTATGATTTTTTGGTTGTTGTTTTTGAGTTGAAATTTTCTTTGCTGTCCTAATCTGAATTCATTCTTTTGACAGAGATAACTGCTTCTCCCAGTGTGTCACCATTGTTGGCAGCCAATTCAATTTTTTCCATTGCCCTATAAGCTGCCTACACCTATGTCTTCTGAACTTCAAATTATCGTCGCACTTTGTAAATAGACGATATTTTCATCCCTTGCGACATTTGCAAATTGGTCTCCATTTAGTTTTCATGACTGTAAGCGTGAAAACTCCTCCATCATTATTTGAACTGTTATGATCTTCGCATTGATATTTTGAGTGGCACTTACCTTTGGTTTATCATTAAGTGGTTGTAAGGATTTTCAAACTATGCCTTTTTGCCTATTCATACTTTGATTGCGCAACTGGATTTTATTAAACTGATAAAGCATTTGAGCATGAAAATTTATGTTAGGGTCATGGTTTATTGTTGTTTATATATATATGATTTGATCCTTATTGTTATGTCTCTTGGCTTGTCGATTTTATAAATATCAATTGTCGCAATGTTTTAAAAAAACTTTGAGTACACACTTATACGATGGCGCATATTTAATTTATGGGTTTGATTTTACATTGAATGACAATGGTTTGAAATTTTACAATGGCGCATTGATATATCATCGACCGTTTGATTCTTGGGTTGGTCGAATGATAAGGTTCAAACTATGTTATGATTGATAGAACAGAGGATTAATCGCTAGTTGTACTTTGTAATTACTATTATGCATGGAGGTAAGTGATTCCACCACCCTCGCATGCACACATTAAATGTTTCCCTTTTGATTGTTCATAGTGGTTAGACCGAATGACTCTGCTCCTGTGTGTTGGTGATTTCGATCCAAACCCTTACCATGTACTCGCACCATGGCTCCTATTGTCCAAGCTGAACTGAATGGTAGCCAGGCTTTGTTGATGTTCGACGGTGACCACAGTGACCTTGAGGAATTTGGGTGGCTCCCGTTCATACAAAAGTTTGATGGTTTTAACCCCTGCGTTGCTCGGCAATTTGCATTAACCTTTGATGGCTGTTGAGCCAAGGTCGGGGATGTTCAATTGGAAATTAATGAGAAATTTCTCAGTTTAGCTACGGGTTTGCCTGCCACTGGACAACGATGGTCCAAGAATTGCAAAGTGGAAGAGGTCCCTTGGACACTGCTCTTCCATTCGCGTAAGGTTATCTCTTGTGACAAAGGTTTGCCCGCGAATATGCTGAAGAAACATTGGCACAATTTGTTGATGATAATCAAATAGTTTATCACCTGCGAGGGTCGGTATGGGTTTGTTTTCTTACATCACCTTCGTTTACTTATGGTTTTCATGGGATATGAGCTTAATATGCCTTATCACTTGCATAGGAGCCTGTTTAAAATGTCTAAGAGATACAAAAGGAACCAGGCTGATAGCATCCTTTTTCACTTCGGGCTGGTTAAAATTATTGTTGTTTATCATTTGGGGTTACATGGAGACTGTTGGAACGATTTCCTGGCCCGCAATGATTTTGAAGATTCAAACCCTCCACAGGTTGAAAAACCTGTGGTGAGTGAGGGCAAGTCTGTACCACTGGTACCCTATAGTATTCTGTTACCTAAACCCTTACCCGACTCACCTATTGACCTACCCCACTCTGTGACCAAGGATGTCCAGACTGTTAAGCCCGTGGGCAAGAAACTTAAAGCCAAATCTACTGTGAATTCCGAAGGCAAAAAGAATTCCCGTTTAATCTCTCGAATGGAAAGAAACAAATCGAAACCTCCTGTCAACCCTGACCCTATCATTTTGAGTGGAGATTCCAACTCGGAAGTGGAATGTTACCTAGCAAGTGAATATCCCTATTCGGAAGGTCTATGTGCCGAACCCTCGTTTGACTTCATGTCGAACCTACCACCTTTCTTGCAAAACGACCCTAACTACCCAGGCATTAAGCTGCCTTGTCCAAACCCCGGTCCTTCATCAAAACCCTCTCCTGCTTTACCTAAGTCTACAATGTCACCCTGTGATCAGTGCGGCTCGTGGTTAGAAAGGTATTATCTTTATGTGCCAATGCTATAGTCCAGAATTCATTCTTTGGAGGATCAAGTTGCAACGCTTACCAGTGAGAAGGCTGAATTTCAAGCCACTAATAAGAAACAGAGGACAACAGGTTCTATTTTGTTTAAGAATGTGGAGTCAGCTACATCGGTCGTGAATTCAAAATTAGCATAATTTGAGCAGCCTCATTGATGAATTTTAAATTGCAATGGATGTGATGAGCAGTTAGGGGATATTTGAAACATTTCACTTGCATTTTAGTTTCCTAGTTTAGTTGATTTTGGGAATATCTTCCCAAATTATGTAAAATAGTTTGATATTATCCACAGGGAGGTTTTACCCTGTGGAGAGACTTATAAATACCTATTATTTTTGTGTAATAATCATCCTCATTCATGGGAGAACAAGGATATGGATTTTTAATAGNCATGTTGTGTATATCAATTTGTATCTGGTTAATGACTACTTTAGCTATCTTAATCATGTGCAAATGATATAATGTTAATCACTGTAATCCATATCTGATTTCTTCCAAGTGTATAAAAGACATAACAATTGTCTAATTCAATTTGTGAATGACAGATTTATCTTCTTCATGAGTTGAATTTTCAAATATAAGTTTGTGCATAACAGGTTTCCCTTATTGCAGAGATTTATAATCATATAATTGTTATGATTTTTTATGCCTTGTTTGTCCTGTAAACCACTCAAAGAGCGGTGCAACTAATTGTTTACGAAAAGCCTTTTGATTAACCAGTGCGAGTTTCCTTCCTTCGACCAGCTTCGAAGTCATCATACGTGGGACAAATTAGGAACGCTTCCAGGTCAGTTACTCGTTTGATTGTTGTTTTTATTAGTAGTTTAGTTTAGATATTAGTTTAGTTAGAGTTAGTATATTAGATCGTTTAATTTCAGTAGTTTTATTTCTTATTCATAAAATAAAAAAATCAAAAAAATATTTCTGGCTGTCTTAGGACAGAAAGCATATGAGTTTTATAGGTTTTATTCAAATCTGCAAGTTGTGTATATTGTATATTTGTGAATAGGTTGTATTATAGATAGTAGCTGGACGGTTATTTAGTAGAGTTAGTGTAATAGTAATTAGTAGAATAGTTAGAGTAGTTTATATTTAGTTTTAGTTTAATTTAGTAGTTTGTTTTAATTAGATTAGTATTAGTTTGTTTGTATTTATTATTAGTTAGTTTAGTTTCTTGTATTTAGGTTTAGTTTGTTTAGTTTGTTTTAGTTAGTTTAGTTTGTTTTATTTGTTTTAGATAGATTAGTTAGTTTAGAGTAGTTTTCTCTTTTGTTTTCTTAAGATCTTAGAGCGGCCAACAGAGCCGTTAAACCCATCAGGGTGGTTCATTCCAAATGGCTTGGGTTATTTAAACAACCCCGAACCGGTTCCACTCTCTCAATTGACGGACGGAGAATTTTGCCCGTCAACAGGCTGCTAACCCGGTGGCAGAGCTAATGAACTCTTCATCTATTTCTAGCTGAATGTCACCCACCTTGGCTTTAAAGCCATCAAAAGTCAAGGTGAACTGTTGTGCAACACATAGATTAAAACCCTCAAATTGTTGTACAAAGGTGAGCCAACCGCTATGCTCTAAGTCTTTATGGGCATTGTCGAACAGTAGCAAGGCTTGGATACCGTTCAGCTCAATTCGCACCACTGGTGCCATGGAGAAGAACACACGGTAAGTCCAGGGTTTGAATCATAACATACACAGGAGCAGAGTGCACAGAGGGTTACCCGAGCTCACATAGGTGAAATAGGGATAAGGGATAGGCATTAATTACATCGTGCAAAGGTGGTTGAGCTATTTGCTGGACATGCATAATAGTTATTGCCAATGGTACAACCACCGACGCTTATAGTTGTTCAACCCACTATTGTATAGTTTAACAATTATGTCATTTTCCCGACCAATGAAACCAATGGTAAGCGTATTAGTCATTTGCTCAAGCAATATTATGCCATAGATTTAAAGCCAACATACGAATCGAAACCAATACCAATGTTTTGACCATGTGACATGCGTTGTATAAAACAATTCATACCAAGAGTTTAACCAATGTGCCAATGCGTTTCAAACTAGGTGTTATATCAAATAAAATATATCAAGGGTTTAACCATAACACCTATATATTTTACGAAACCATTGGTCAAGTAGATCAAATCAAAGAACATATAAATCCAATCGTCAATGAATCACAAAATTAATCCCTCATGAGATGAAACTACATGATCAAACAAAGAATGCCAAATGAGTGCAGATCAAAAGGTCTTGCCAACTGTATAATGATAATTAAAATGTAAGCGCAATAGGCATATCGACAAGAAGGATAACGACAAATCAATAATGATTCTAATGCGACCTTGAAAGACTAAGTTTTCATGCTTACAGTCATGAAAACAAAAACGAAGGTAAGTGTGCAAATGGTGCAAAGAATAAAAGTGTCGTTTATTTGAGAATTGCGATGAAAAATTAATGTTTGTAAAACATTGGTGTAGGCAGCTTATAAGACAGTGAAAAAATGTGAATTGGCTTCCAAAAAGCAGCTAATTTTGCACGCCAATACATATTATCGACTGTCAATTGCTAAATTGAAAGACAACATATTTTTATTACTGTTACGTGCATGGCTACATTGGCTGTTTGATTATACGTAACTACTTTCTCATTTCTAATTAGCATAGTGTAGGTAGGGTTTTATTTTCGAGTTTTTTTTATCTTTGCTAGAATAAGTATGCTCCCCTCCGTGCAATCACGAGAATCATAAAATAGCATGATTGATTGATTGATTTCAAGAATATTTTTTGTCTTCCATTTGCTGGTAAATTTTTAATAAGCTTGCGAAATAATTTTATTTTTATTTTGTTTATTTTGAAAACATAATAAAAACATAAATAAATTTTTCACATCCTCATACTGACAATGTCAAGAAGATTGGAGAGAGTTTGAGATTTGAAATCAGTAAAACTGCATTGAAATCGCTTTTGGAGCGCATATTCCAGAATACAGGGGGTAAGGTGGTGATTAGTAAAGAAGGTAAACCTAAATTTCTATGTTCATCATCTCGATCTTCTCTGCTGAGAGTCTAATGCATCATTGAGTGGAAACAATGTCATAGAGCACAATGAATCTAACCTTTCAACTCTGTGAGGTAATGGCTATTGTGGTGATTCTTCGTAATGGAAAATATTGGGCTTATTACAAAGGTGCCTCATAAATCATACTAAATATCTCTATGGACAGTGGCTTTCCATCCATGTCGTGATTACCTCACAGGGGTTTTCCTTCGAATTTGAGTTCAAACAAAAGCAGAGTCACTCGATTTTCTCAATGGGTCCTCGGCAGGTAATCCACAATGCACCCTCATCGGCAAGGTTCAGGATTCAAAACCATCACAGTTGTGGCTGCAAAATGATACAAAAAGAAGACCCATAAATATTTTTTTACTGGACCACCTTTGGGACTGGTTTCTTTGGAGAGGCGATTCTGTATGTGTGAGCCATAGCGTTGGTACAGAAAGAAGAAGAGTGGAAATCCAAGACCATAACATATAATTATGAATCTCATAAGGAATCTTAGCATTCTATGCCTATGTGTGAGTTCTCTGATAACCATCCGTTAGCACAAAAATGAAGGCGGTTACTTATTGATCATGAGCTCCAGCAATGAATGAATATTATTTAATGCAATTTCCGAGATAAGGGATCCACTGGTACGTTCAACGACATTTATATATTTTTTTGTCAGACGTTCCAAGACTAAAATCTGAGTTGATTGATTTGTAGCAATATCAAATATTTCCTAGATCCAATTTTTGTCAACCATCGAGATCCCATTTTACGAGATTCTAAGCTTAGCCTTGAAGGACCAGGGCTAGTTCATGCCCATTTATTTTTCTATCTATGCCTACTGTAACCAGTCACAATTGCTATTAATCTGGACGCACTTTCTATCTCAAGATTCTAACCAGGTGCAATGGGTCATTTTCCTACATTTTCTTATAAGAATCTCCCTGCAACTATTCCTTGCCCACTTAAAAGACACAGATCCTGAGAACATAGCGCATGAAAGGAAAAATAAATAAGGTAGGAGATCCTAAAGTCATAGTGGATCCATTGAATGAAGTCCATTTTCTCTAGAAAGTGATTTGCATAAGCCTCTCTATGATCACTAATATTAAACATGAGCAAATGTGGGAGCTCGAGGAGGAGGCTAGAATTCACGGTAAACCAGTACAAGACCTTCATATTCCTGAGGTTGATTTTGATCTAGAACATGAGCGTTAGTGTTAACTTAAGTTCTCTTCTACGAGTATTCGTGAGCTTAAGGCATACTAGTCGTCGAAAGGGGGACAAAACTTAATGTATTGATTTGTTTCGACAATGCTTGATAGATTTTTAGCTCACAAGCTTTGTATATGACAATGGGTTCTACTGAAAAGATCAAGATTAGAATCAATGGTTTTGGCCAAATTGGAAGGCTCGTCGCCCATGTGGCTCTGACTCGCGATGATATTGAGTTTGTAGTGGTGAATTACCCGTTCATTTCTATCGATTATATGACTTATGTGTTCAAGTATGACAGTGTCCACAACCAATGGAAGCATAATGAATTTAAGGTCAAGACTCGAAAACTTTACTCTTTGGAGAAAAATGTGTCATTGTTTTCGATTGTAGAAATCCTGAGGAAATACCATGGGGTGAGGTCGCCGCAGAGTATGTGGTTGAATCCAAAAGTGTCTTCACCGACAAAGAGAAAGAATCTACTCACTCGAAGGAAGGTGCTAAAAAAGTTGTTATCTCAGCTCCCAGCAAGGATGTCTCTATGTTTGTTGTTGGGGTTAATGAGCACCAATACAAATCTGATTTGAACATCATTTCAAATGCAAGTTGCACCACTAACGGCTTGGATCTTTTGGCTAAGGTGATCAATGACAAGTTATTGATCACATACTTCCACCTCACCGATATGCAGTTCAAATCACCCATTCCAATTTGACAACAAACAACAAGTGGGATTTTACCCATCAATCAATCGACAATCAATGGAAAAGAGGATATCTTACCCATCGTAGCTAGATTTTCAATATTGTGACAACTGAAATAAGTTTTCACAGAAGCCTTGAAGGTTGTATTACTTGTTGTCGACAGATTCGGGAATGGTCACAGCCTGGAGGTGATTCAGCAAAGAGATCCGTTGAGGTTGCTGAGGCGGAGAATGATGCCGAAATCCAAACAATGACAGGATCAAGTAATAGAAGTTCATTTTTCATCTTTATGTTAGTTCCTATGGAAATTGCACTGGCTTGGGTTCGGACATTGTCATCCCTTGCTCCCTTCATCATTTTCGCAGATTTCTGCAGTATTTTGGCTATGGAAGTTGTTACCAAGGATGATTATTCTTCATTTCCAAGGTTGGACAAAGGGTACGATTGGAATTATTGGTAGACCAAAACACACTGGGGTCCTGGTCAGTATGGGGCAGAAGGATGCATATGTTGAAAGCTCAGCCAAAGTGTGGCATTCTATCTCTCAAATATCTGTTAGAAAAACAGGACCGCGGAGCAATAAAATAAAACAAATGCAGAAACAAAACACAGAAGACACACAATACAAGAGAGACACAGATTTACGTGGTTCACCCAGTGTGGGCTACGT
>JASDQU011310567.1:0-15943 GCA_032191745.1 Picea mariana | reverse complement strand
TCCTTGGGGGTGTAAGCCCTTTTACTTCCATAGGCAAGTTTCTCTAGCTAGGGTTTAAGCTAAGAGGGTGTGTGCCCTTATACTTCTCTTAGCAAACCCTTGTTTAACCAATAACATGAAGCATAAAATGATGAAGACTATGGTGGGGGTGTATGCCCTTATACTTCCCACCTAGCGCCTAGCACAAAAATCCTTGACTTGAAAGAATGATAGCATAAGACTAAAAGACCATACCAAAATCAAGAAAGATGCTAAGATAATCCACCATAAAAGCTAGAAAGCATTCATCCAAAGCTAGCGTCTCACTCCTCCATGAACCATTCATCAAGATAGCCATAAACAAGTGCACAAGAGACAAAAAGCCAAAGATAGCAAAAATTTCAGATCAATACTTCTCACAATGAGGGAGAGTTATGTTAAAATGAGATCTTATGATCTCTTATTTATACAAAATGTCACCAAGGTGACTTGTCCACATATTAAGGGGTAAACTACAAGACTAGGGGTCAACAACCCTAATCTTGCCCCCTTTAACAAAGTAATATTAAACAATTCAATTAAAGTTTCACTTTTGCACAAATAAAACCCTAATTTTACATGGACATCTCCCCTTTAGGGAACGTTTTGCCACTTTGAAGAAGTCGTTGGTGTTGGAGAAGCATGGGTAGGCCTCCAAAGGCTACATGTCAAGCATCTAGACAATCTCATCATGGTGAAGACCCTCTTCTTCTCAAAACGTCCATGTGTCAATGAGTGGCACCTCACCATCAAGCCCTAACCCCCCTAGGTGACGTCACGACTCTAGGAGTGACGTTTTTCCTCTCTTAGGCAAAACGTTTGGCATGTGGGGGCTAGGCTATGTCGTCCAAGTCATCTTCAAGGCCTTCCAAGTTTGATCTTTCTCATCCGGCATGCGGGCCCTTGGCATCCAACCTGTGGGCTTATATCCCCATGGAAGCCCAAGCTAGGCTTGTTTTCCCAAAACTGTCCACCAACTAGGTCCCGTAAAGAGAAATGAGCACGCCCTCCAAGGATCTCAAGTCATAACATCATGATAAGTGAATCCAATCAATAAATGAGCCACCTAAGCATGTGCATCAAAGATCACTATATCAAACAATTAATTGCTCAAAGAGATTATGCGACTTTTCAAGCTTGAATATGGGAGGGTTGACGAGGTGTCCTATTGGGTTGATCTTGCCCTAGGTCAAGGAGAGTTTCCAAAGGATCCCTCTGTAAGCCATATAAAGTGGATGAAGTGGTTGGGGTCAAGACACAATGGGCATAGGGCTCATGACATACAAGGGGTTGTAGTGTCTCATTCATGGGTGCCTTTATAGAGGATGTGTGGTACCTTCGTTCACAATGCACTTTTTTCAAGCCCATCCATTGCCTTTTATCTTTATTTCATTGTATTTTCTTTGAATATAGCATAAGGAGAGGTTGAAGGTCATTTCCCTGGCGTGGTGACCAGATGATGGCAATGTCACCCACAAACACCTAGTGGAAATGAGAAGGCTAGCTCGTGATGAGACCCCCTTTCTCTTAGCCATGCAACTGAGAGCCATTACCCTTGTTTGATGACCAGATGATGGCAATGTCATACCACTAGATATTCATGGATGTGATAGGTCGACTCGTGATGAGACTTCCTATCCTTCAACTAACCTTTTAAGCATTTTTTATTATATTGTGGGTCCCTTTTACTCAAAGATAAACGTTTCACTGCTTTCTTGGGTGATCCCTGGGCGAAGCATTTGGAAGGTTTATACAAGGCTTTTATCTTTTACCCAACATCAATCCCTCTGGGCCTTGAAGCCCTTCTTCCCATAGAATGAGGGACAACCCCTTCTTGGGTCAATACACCCTAAAATCCCAAGAGATAAGGAAATGGAGGGGAATAATGATGGAAAGTGGTAAGTATGGTCGAGAACAATACGATGGCTCTTTAAGGGAGTTCCTAGTAACAAGCCCATCCCCAAGAAAAACCACTTACTAGGGCACAATGTCAACCACCAAGGTGAGGCAGGGCAAAAGGCACAATGTCCAAGCATATATCATGAAATCTAGAGCAATCTAAGATACAACATACTGAACTGGCTTAAATATTTAAATGATACTCACCATAACACTGACTTGTACCTCATGGAGCAAGGCCCACTGCCTTTTGGAAGATAGCTGATGTGGTGGATGCCATCTGGAAATATTTGACCATGTGTGGTGGTGAGAGGGGTTTCCATTTGTGCAAAAGGGTACTGCTGGTCATGTAGTCTCTCGACACTCCATATTTGCAACCTGAGGGCGTCGAGAAATAATCTTCTTAGTTATCCACAAAAATGGGGATAACAAGGCCAAAACGTCACCCTTGAAGGCTTGACGTCATAGTAGGGCTAGGGTTCGGTGGTGGTTGAGGACACTTGGCACGTTTTGGAGGAAAGAGCCCATGGATTGTGGAGGAGATGGCTTGGATCGAAGACACTTGGATCGAAGAGATTTTCGAGCTATGTTTCAGCTATGAGCCACAACATTGATACTGAGCCTGCTTGTCATGGAGAAGCAATAGGTCGGCAGGTTTGGCAAGATGCCATGACCGAAGAGTATCAGTCCATCATGAAGAATGATGTGTGGGATATTGTTCCGAGACCGAAAGGGAAGCCTGTAGTGACTTCCAAGTGGATCTATAAGATCAAACATACAGCTGATGGAAGTGTTGAGAAGTACAAAGCAAGATTTATGGCTAGAGGATTCTCTCAGGTGGAGGGAATAAATTATGAGGAGACATTTGTTCTTGTTTCCCAATAAACTTCCATCCGTACGATTATTGCCCTTGCCGCATCCATGGGTTGGAGACTAAATCAGATGGATGTGAAGACAACCTTTCTCAAGGGGGAAATTGAGGAAGATGTTTACATCGAGCAACCATATGGATTTGTGATACATGAGGAGTCTTATGTGTGCAGGTTGAAGAAAGCCCTGTATGGACTAAAGCAAGCACCTCATGCATAGTATGAGAAGATTGATGGATACTTGATGAGTTTGGGCTTCAGCAAGAGTGTTGCTGATCCCAACCTATAATACAACATTATTGGTGACTAGTGCTTGATTTTGGTTCTATATGTTGATGACTTATTCCTCACTGGTTCAGAAAGCCTTATTGTTGAATGCAAGCATGCATTGGCCTCTGAATTCGAGGTGAAGGACCTTGGTATGATGCACTACTTCTTGGGACTAGAAGTGTGGCAGAGGACTGATGAGATTCTCCTGAGTCGGGGGAAATACACAGTGGAGATATGAAGAAATTCGGGATGACAGACTGCAACCCATGGCTACATCGATGGTGATGAATCTGAAGAAACTGAGCGAGACTTCTTCCGATTCAGGCGAGATTGATCCACAACTTTACAGACAATTGATTCGATCATTGATGTATTTGGTTAACACCATACCTGATATATGTTATGCTGTGAGTGTACTCAGTCAGTTTATGAGTTAGTCGAGACATACACACCGGATAGCAGCGAAGCATGTGTTGAGATATTTACGAGGCACAGTTGGTTATGGACTGAGATATTCCTCCGGTATAGATATGAGATTGCAGGGATATGCCGATGTAGATTGGGCAGGGAGCGCAGTGGATTGGAAGAGCACCTCCGATTGTTTTTTTACTTTGGGATCTGCAATGGTTTCCTCGTGCAGCAGTAAACAGACTTCTGTGGCTTTGAGTACTGCAGAAGCAGAGTACATTGCATTATGTGTGGCAGTCCGCGAAGCAGTGTGGCTTTGCAAGCTCCTTGCAGACTTATTTGGACATGAGATGGATTCCACCATTATCCATTGCGATAACCAGAGTTGTGTGAAGCTCTCAGAGAATCTTGCGTTTCACGATAAATCGAAACACATGGAGATCAAATACCATTACATCAGAGATATGGTGTAGAGGAAAGCAGTACATGTGCAATACCTTTCTACACTCGAGCAAGTTGTAAATATCTTCACCAAACCTCTTGCTAGGATGAAGTTCGAGTACTTTTGTGAGAGACTTGGTCTGGTGGAGAATGCCTCCCCAGCTGAGAGGGAGTGTTGATGATTGCAGCTTCATGAGACATCCTCTAGATCGTATTCCTTTGGACTGAGTTGAGATGATCTGTGAGAACGCCTATGTGATAGGTGAGTCGTACTCCTTTGGACTGAGTTGAGATGACTTGTGTTGGTCTCCTTTCATACTCCTCTGGACTTAGTTGAGTTGATTTGAGATGGCTCTCCAGTTCGTACTCCTATGGATTTAGTTGAGTTGATTTGTTTGAGAATGACGTCCCTTGTGGTTGATCACATGTCGACTTGTCCCTAGTGGCAGAGCACTAGATGATGTGTGTGAGACCCCTTGCTATATTGTCAAAGAGTAAGACTATTGTGAAATCCTAATTTGTATTGTGAAGGGTACGAGTCGGCCCTACTGTGTAAAGACATTTAATATTATGTAATTATAATTGTATTGTTGAGTTGTACAAGTTGGCCCTATTGTGCCAATAGACATGTCTATTCATTGAGTTAGGTCATGTATATGTTAGAGAGATACATCCCCATTGAGGATCATATCTCATCCACTCACAACACATACTTGGAGAGCTGAAATTTAGTGCACACTCTTTTCTATGCGCTATCCTTCTTGGTCATAGAGCACCCTATTGTGTGCGCTAGGTTATTCTGTGGAGAGGGNAATATTATGTAATTATAATTGCATTGTTGAGTTGTACAAGTTGGCCCTATTGTGCCAATAGACATGTCTATTCATTGAGTTAGGTCATGTATATGTTAGAGAGATACATCCCCATTGAGGATCATATCTCATCCACTCACAACACATACTTGGAGAGCTGAAATTTAGTGCGCACTCTTTTCTATGCGCTATCCTTCTTGGTCATAGAGCACCCTATTGTGTGCGCTAGGTTATTCTGTGGAGAGGGTTCTTCTCTTGGAAATATAGTAAAGGGTTGTTGGGTTTTTCCTTTAGTTGAGAAGGGTTTTGCCAGAATAACTTCTTGTGTCTTGTGCATGGTTATTCTTCTTGTGATCTTGGTTTACTGCAACTATTGTGTTGTTGCATTGTTTATGGTTCAAGTTCATGCTAAATTGAAAAGAAACTACATGTGCATGAGCCACTATTAAAAATTCAACAATATGATGCATGCGAAATAAAAAGACTCAACACAACTCAATAGCATGTATTATGGAAAATAGCAGGAAATACAATGTGCATGTAGGAAATATAGGAATTACTCATCATCTAGATCTCATAAGAGTTGATTGTCACTAGAATACAATGCAAAACAACAAGAAATACCCGTATACAAAAGATAGGGAAGATTCAACAACATGCATGTACAGATCTGCTGCATGCAATCTCGGACTCACGACAACTGGTGTAGATTTTTGGAAAGTTCGCGCTGCTGGCAATACTCATCGGATCTTCCTGGAAACTGTCCCAAATGATGCGCCTTGACCTCACAGCTCCTTCTGGTGACTGTTAGACTGAAGAGCGGCCCTCTGCTGATCTAACTGGACCCCGGATGGGACCCATTGGGGGTTTGTGCTCCTCTCTTGGACAACTGATTCTTCCTAGTGATTTCACCGTCGGAATTAGATGATGAATGGCTCAAACTGAGCACCCTAGTATGCTCTTTATTAGGTTGGGAGGGTTTTTCCGGATCTGATCTGGTGAGATCTCTGGAACCCTCAATGTACCTTCCCAAGTGATGCGCACTTCCTGGCTGCTTGATGCACACTAGGAGATTCCTCCATCCGAATCTGATAAATGATAGCTCAAAAGAAGCGCCCTGGATCCCTCTCAACTGGGTCGGAAGGAAATGACGAGATCTGCCCTGGTCTTGTCTAGCTACACAAAACTGTCTCTAACCCTTGCGCCCTCACTGCTTGCAATGTGCAATCTTTGAACTGGGTCTATATACTCCTGATCTCGCACGGTGAAATACCTAGATGGTATCTTCGATAGGCTAAGGTGTGTCTTCCAACATCGAAACTGATCTGGGTGGTGGTTTCCTCCAGAAATCCACAAAACAACTAAGAGGTCGACTTCCTCCTCTGGAACTTGTTCTCAACTCAAAATCATAACATAATGAGGAATTAGGTCGAATTCCTCCTTTTATACCTTTCCCGATCTAATTCTCTGTTGACATCACTTAAGCTAGGCGCTTTTCTTCCTAAGGTGAGTGATTAATTAATTAAGTCTCCCCCTCAACTTTTTCTTCTATTTCTCTATTGACTTTAGCTTAAGTGACTTTTCCTATGCTTTTTGGCTTAATTCATCATTTAGCCACTTATTCACCCTTATTTCTCCTCTTGTTCCATGTTTGTGCCTGACTATAGTCTACGGGAACAAATAGACTACTAAGTCACTCCCTGCTGGCTACTCCGGGGARCGGGACATCACAATCCTCCCTTCCTGAGATTGCTTCTCCTSAAGCAACATCAATCCTGGGTGCTGCAATATATGCTCTCCCTCCCATGTGGCATCCTTCATTGGAAGTCCCCTYCATCTAACCAAGCACTCCCTGATGACCCTGCTCCTCAATCTACGCTCTCTTTGCTCGAGCACCTCCTCCGGTACTAGCTCCAACTGAACCTCCTCATCCAAGTGTGGCAACTCCTCTAAAATGCTAACCTGCTGTCCCACTGCCTTTTTAAGGCAAGAAACGTGAAATACGTTGTGAATCTTGCTAYCCTTCGGTAGCTCTAGCTCATATGCCACCTCGCATACCTTTTTGATGACTCTGTACGGTCCATAGAATCTTGGCTTCAACTTCTCTRCCCCGCTCCTTTTCAAGGAGGACTGTCTGTATGGTTGTAAAYRCAGAAAAACCAAGTCCCCTACCTTGAAATTGCGCTCTATTCTCTGCTTGTCTGCATAGATCTKCTGCTAGTTCTGAGCTACCTGTAAGTTCTCCTTTACTGCCCGTAGAATCCTCTGACTCTCTTCAACCCAGTCTTTGGCCCTTGGGACCCTGCTATCCCCAAACACAGTCTCCACAAAAGAGGGTGCATCATATCCATACAATGCTCTAAATGGTGACATCCTGATAGACATATGGTAAGTCGTGTTGTAAAAATACTCACCCATGTGCAACCATCTCCTCCATGTGCGCTGCTGCCCCCTCACATAGTTTCTTAGATACCCTTCCACCCATTTGTTGACAATCTCTGTCTGTCCATCAGTCTATGTGTGGGAGCTGGTACTCGTGGCTAGCTCTGTGCCCACCAATCGAAAGAGCTCCTAGCAAAAAGCGTTGATGAAGCACCCATCTCTATCACCGACTATCTTCCTGGGTAAACCGTGTAATCGGAAAACCTCTTTGAAAAATAGATTCGCTACCTGTATGGCCTTGTAGTCCGTGGGTATGGCAAAGAAGTGTGCAAATTTGGTCAGCCTGTCAACCACTACAAATATACAGTCCCTGCCATGCACTCGAGAAAGACCTGTAATGAAGTCTATAGAAATGCTCTCCCATTTCTGCTTCGGAATGGGTAGACGCTGAAGTAACCCTGCGGGGTGTGTCTGCTCGAACTTGTTCTGCTGACAAGTTGTGCACTCTCGGATGTGTTTCAGTACATCATCCTTGAGACCCTTCCATGATAATCTCTCCCAGATTTGCCTGTAAGTCTTGAAGTACCCCTGATGCCCAGCTGCAGGCGAATCGTGACACACCTTCAGGATCTTCCCTTTCAAAGTAGATTTTGGAACCAAGTAGATCCGGTCCTTGTAGAAAATGACATCGTCTATCACCCGGTATCTATCATCAACTACCTGTCCATCCAATACCTCACAATCAAATTTGTTTTTGGAGTACTCCACCAACAAATGTGCCTTTCAGTCTGTGCAAATATGCATCATCGAACATCCTACTGGCCTTCTGGACATGGCATCTGCTACGACGTTCCTTTTTCCTTTAACATACTCAATGTCAAAGTCTAAGGCTTGGATCTTCGAAACCCACTTCTGCTGTCTCTCGCTGAGGTCTTTCTGATCTGGGAAAAACTTGAGACTGTTGTGATCAATCTTCACTACAAATCTGCTACCCACTAGATATTGCCTGAATTTGGTTAAGGCATGCATGATTGCCAACATTTCCTTGTTGTAATTCGATTAGAGTCTCTCCGACTCGTTGAGCTTCCTTCTCTTGAACACAATGGGATGGCCTCCCTGCATCAAAACTGCTCTAATCCCCACCCCTGATGTGTCGCACTCTAAGACAAACGGTGGAGAGAAATCCGGAAGGGCTAGAACAGGGCATGTGCTCATAACCTCCTTCATTTTCTCAAATGTTTGTTGTGACTCATCTGTCCAATGAAAAGGACCCTTCTTGGTTAGATCTGTGAGCGGTGCCCCCAACTGTGAAAAGCCTCTGACAAACCGCCTGTAGTAACTGCATAACCCAAAGAATCCCTTCAGCTCCGTGAGGTTCTTGGGTGTTGGCCATTCCAGAATGGCCATGATCTTCTCTTGATGAACCTGTACTTCCTGCTCACTGATGATATGCCCCAAGTACAATAGTCCTCTCATTCCAAACTCACATTTGGACTCCTTGGCATATAATGACTGTGCCTGCATAATGCTGAAGACCTCCTCCAAATGTGCCAGATGCTCATCCCACGTCCTGCTGTAAATCAATATGTCATCGAAGAATACCAAAAGGTACTTACTCAACTGCCCCCTGAAGATGTGATTCATACAAGATTGAAAAGTGGCAGGTGCATTGGTCAATCCAAACGGCATGACCAAGAACTCAAAATGTTCGAAATGGCATCTGAACATTGTCTTCTCTATGTCTTACTCTCTGATGCTGATCTGATGATATCCTGACCGTAGGTCAATCTTGGTGAAGAAAACTTCCCCATGTAACTCTTCCATCAACTCATCCATGCGCGGAATGGGGTACCTGTTCTTGATTGTTTTCTTATTGAGAGCTTTGTAATCAATGCACATCCTCAATGTGCTATCATTCTTTATTACCAAAACGACTAAAGAAGCAAAAGGACTCGTGTTGGGCCTGATGTGCCCCATTGCAAGCAATTCTTTGATTGCTTTCTCGATCTCGTTCTTGAATCTCTTGGGGTGCCTATAGGGCACGGTGATCACCGGTGTAGCCCCTGCCTCCAACTCAATCGTATGCTCGAATCCCCTGTCTGGTGGTCTCCCTAGTGGTATTGGCCCAAACACTAGCTCATACTGACTCAAAAGCTTCCTGATCTGTGGATGGTAATGCTCTCTGCCCTATGAATCCTTTCAGGTGGTGATCAAACACTCTGCTGCATATGCTACATCACTGTGACGGAAGATCCGCTCCATCCTCTTCGTTGATACTGCTCGGGGTGCTCCTATAGACACACCTCTCAGTACCACTCTCAATCCACTGGCGTCTTTGAAACTCATGGTCAACGTCTGATAGTTGAACCCAATCTCCCCCAATGAATATAGCCATTGTACCGCCAACACTGCATCTGTATATGATAGGTCAACTACATAGAAGGTATCTGTCAGGGTTTAGTTTCCTAGCTTGACCTCTAGGTCTAGGACCATGTCCAAGCATGTCATCATGTATCCATCTGCCACTGCCACGTGGAATCCCTCAAACTCCTCAGTGCGTAACCCCCTCCTGGCTACTAAGGACAAATCTATGAAATAGTGGGTGGCCCCACCATCAACTAGAGTTGTCATACACTGCCCCTGTACAAGTCCCTTCAGCCTGAGAGTGTTGTACCTGGGTACTCCGGAAAGGGTTGCTATGGTTCCCCCTTTCACCTCTCTACGAGGTTTTGTCTCCTCCTTGGGATGTGCCTCTGTTTGTATCTGAGATTTCATCGGATGCCGCTTTGGCTCATGTGTAGTCTCATCTTCTGAATCACTGTCTGTTTGTGCCCCGATCTCCTCATCCTCCTCATTGCCTGATTCCACCTCAATGTAGTGGATCTGCCCTTTCCCATGCATCTATGCCCTGGGACCCTAGGGTCTCTGCAAGAGAAGCAAAGCTTTTTCCGCATCAACTCTCGTTTGGTGTCATCGTCCAGCTTGGGCTTAGCCTTCCATTCCCTTTGAGTATTTTTCTGATCCCTATCTCTCTGTGGTACAAAGGGTTTGGTAAAGGTTTTGGGTTTCATCGCTGAGTCCCCCATGTCTCTCGTTCGCACAATGGCTTCCTGTAGGTTGTGAGGCTTGAAATCCTTAACCTAACTTCTCAATGGCTCCATCAATGCCTCGATTTACAACATCACCAACCTGTGCTCTGATATATTTGATACAGCCACTGCCTTCCGCTGGAACTCTGTGATGAAGGCCTCAACCGACCCTGTTTGTCTCAACTGTGTAAGATCCCTGAAATGGAGCTCTGGATCTCTCGTGTCAAACCTCTCCATCAACCTCTCGGTGAACTCCATGTATGAAGTAATGTGGCTGTCACCCAAGGTCACCAACCCATGGTACCACCACTTGTGGTCCTACCCATCCAAGTGCAAGGTGGCGAAGCTGATAGCTTCTGTCTCTGTCATCGTGTTAAGCTTGAAATATGTGTCAAGCTTATGTAACCATGCCTGAGTTTAGCATCGTGATGATCTGTCGAAAGTAGGAATGTTCAACTTTCCCACTTTCTTGATGAAATCCATGTTCTGAGTTTGCGCATTGCCCCTCAGTGACTCCCTTGGTCTATTCCGATACTTGATCGAACAATAGTCTAGCAAACTCATGTCTGCATGGAACTTTGGTCCTAGTGCCAAATAATCTCTCTTGTACTCTCTGAATGGGTCCTATGGCACTACCTGTCCCTGACTTGGTTATCCTCTTGAACTGTGGATATAATGGTTGGGGAATCCTCCCAGATGATGTATAGGCACGGATAGCCGAGGGATGTTTGCTCACACCACCCTGAGATCCACTGGTGCCACTGGCCCTTCCTCCCTGGTGTCCTCCTGACCCACTCGCTCCTCCTGCGGCATTGACACCCATGGTGCTCACATTGTGCTGGATCATCTGTGTGCTGATGGCCATCTGTGCGATGGTGTTCATCATGTCCAGCTGTCCTCTAGCTAGGTCATTCAAGACGACCTACGTACTGTCAGGATGTGTCTCGGGGCCTTTCCCCGTGTCCTCTGGTGTCTCACGCCTGTCACCCATAGTCCTCTCTATCTCTTCCTCTGTGTCAGAATTGATGTGATCTTTGTCCTCTAACTCTGGCTCTGTATCTGACTGAGTGTGGAAGGGAGTGTAGTCCCTGTTATCCCCCACTTTTAGGGATAACTAGGAGATCATGTCTCGAGGCCCACAGGTCCCAGACATGGAGTACCGAGAACAGGATTGACTTTAGCATGGACCTGGAGGGCCCACCTTTTCTTTCTTCCAGCACCTTTATCTTGTCAGCAACAACAACATCCATCACCATCGGCTTGGTCTTGTGTCAGAGATGGTTCTTGCTCCATGAGGTAATTAGTCCGGGTATCAAGGTATGTGTCACTTTGATCATCAAAACCCTTGAATATGTGCATTTGATTCCTTTTGTTTCTAACAAATTCTTGGATCTTACACTTGCCCACTTGACCATGTCTGGGGGGATTGACAGAATGACCTAGTAAGCCTGTGTCCTTAGGTTGTTGGTTTTCCACTAGGGGGGATTTATGAAAATCCATTGTCTGCTCCCTTCACAACACCACTTTTTCATCTTGCTTCCCGCTCACCTATCCCATTCCACTTGTCCAGGCACTAGGTTGACCCATTTTCGGGATTGCACCTTATCTTGTGGGAAGAAGGGGCCAAAGGCCCAGAAGGTAAAAGCAAGTTGGTAAAAGATAAAAGCGAAGTATAAAACCTCTAGATGCTTTGCCCAGGCATCCCCGAGAAAACAATAAAAGGCTTCTCAGCAAGAAACAAGAGGGACCCGTAAGAATAATAAAACAAGACCTGATCAGAGGATAGGGGGTCTCATCACGAGCCAACCTATTAGGTCCATGGGTACCTAGCAGTATTACATTACCACCAGCTGGTTACCACGCGAGGGTAGTGACTCTTGGTTGCATGGCCAAAGGAAAGGGGGTCTCATCACAAGCCAGCCTTCTTATTTCTGTGAAAGTACTTGTGGGTAACGCTGTCACCACTGGTCACCATGCCAGGGCAGTGTCCCTTGATTAGCCTCTTGAAGAAAAAGCAATAAAGAATAAAAGAATAAAAGAATGAAGAATCAAAGGCAAGAATGGGCTCGGAAAAAATGCATCCAAGACAGGTACAACTCACCTTCTACAAAGGCACCCACAATTAACGTTTTTTGCATCCTTGGCCCTCATTGCACCCACATGATTGGACATCCCCTGACCACATCACCCACTTACATGGCTTGGATGAGGTCTCTTTCGGAAACTTTCCTTTTCCAGTGGACACTAGCCCAATAGGATGCCTTGTCTTTTTCTCCAAACTTGCATTGCAGGCTTGTGTAATGTCTTTGAGCTTTTAACTGATGTATTAGGGATTTTATGCACATGTTTAATAATATTGATGATGAGATGTGATTGACATTGCTATGATCCCTGTGACTAATGAGCCCATGGAGGGCGTAGTTGTTGATGTGCAGGATCATGCTCGACGGACAGGTACCATTTTGGACCGGTACACATTGGGAGATGATTAGTTTGGACCTCCATGGGGCTGAAGAGCTCATTAGATGGATGCTGAGACCCCATCAAGGGGCAGAGACAGGACAGAGATGGATCAGGGGCTTTGCACTGGAGAAGAGGAGGACGTTCCACCATAGGCATCCCAGCAGAGCTTGACCTAGGGGGATTGGCCCTTTTCCAGTGGGACGTTGGCCTTGGAAGGCCTAGGACGTCACCATGATGATCATGACCTCATCCAGCCTTATGGACGTTTTGGGAGGCAGACTGGACAGTATTGGCACGTGTGGCAGGTTGGAGAAGCCCAAAAAGGGCTAACGTTTTTCTCTAGGATGCTCCATATGCCCTAGAAGGGGCTAATGTCTCCCATAGAGTGGCTTGACGTATCTTTTCAGCTTGATTAGGGTTCTAATTTGACATTTTAATGTAAAAACAATATGATTTAGTGTTTTGGCCTTGTCGGCCTTTTTCATGACCTAAAATGTAAATTTAGGTCAGGCTATTGTATAAATGAAGGATTTTTACCTTTATTTTTTCATCATCTCACACTCATTAGTGAGGTCTGAAATTTGCGCCCTCTCTTGGGTTATTGGCTGAAATTGTGAGGCGCACTTGTTGAAGGAAGACTTTCTTGGCATATTTTGGCATTTCTCTTGGTGGAAGGTGTTACAACTAGGGTTTGCTCTGCTTTTCTTGGTAATATGTAAATGAATTTATGCAAAACTTATTGATTGAATGGTTGTATTGTTATTTCTTGCATATGGTGTTAGAAATTTGCTGAATAAACCATAGGTGACAAGCACACATCATTGGTCCTTGTCTCATGTCCCCATCAAGAGATTTTTCAGCCATTGTTTGAAGAGGGGAGAGCCTAGCCGTATCTACACTCTTCTTTTTCTCTTCTTTTTGCTAGTTGTTTTCTTTCCTGAGCTAAGAAGGTAAATACGTCCCAAGGCCTAGTTCCCCTACACCTTGCGAATCGTTTTTCCCCTAGGGTTTGCTGGTGAAGCCTCGCTGTAGCAACACTTTGCTTCTCAAACCCTCTTGTCTTGGTTTTATGCTATATCTTCAGCTAGCCGCAATTGCCATTGAGTTGAGGAAGGAGGAGAGAGCACCGAGGCCTAGTTCCCCTACACCAAGGTGAGCCTCTCTCCCCTAGGGTTTTGACTTTGAGGCCTTGCTTTAGCAACACCTCAAAGCTTCTCCCTCTAGTCCTTAGCTGTACTATATTTGATCCTTTAGCTCCTGTGTCCTTCACTTTTGACTCCATTAACCCTAAGGCACTGATCTAAATACCTCTTGTTTGAAGTGAGCTTGATCACAACAATTCTCAAAACCTTGAATCAAACCCTAACTACTAACCCTAGCTTAGGAACTAACCTAACTAACCTACTGATGTCGTCATCTCTAGTTATAATATCATTGATGTAGCTAACGTTTTCTTAATAAGCAATCGAATGGTGGATTAAAGGCATTAATTGAATAAAGTGTTGATTTGTTGCATTAAATGCCACATCGTTTTAACATTTATTGAAGAAGTGACATATTTATCATTGCTATTTTATAAACATTGACTTCCTCAATATTTATTATCAAATTGCTTATATGTGTATCAGATAGTCATTGATTTATATGAAGTACTAACCAAGCAAGCAAGCTCGCACATGCAGTTCCATTGTTGCTTTGTTTCTCGAGCAGGGATACTTCTTGGTTATTACTTCTGGTTATCTTTTTGGGGCTATAAGCCGGACTTTCTGATCAGGTGGTGACTTGTGAGAGGGATTACTATCACTTTGCTTTGCTAAAGCCTTTGCCCTTCTCAAAACCTCAAGTTACCGGGGACGTCTCTGCTGGGCTTCACCTCCCTAAATAGAAAGAACCTTCCCATCGAGGTGACAGTGGCTGGGATTGGTTCCAGTTACGCCAGTTTGACTCTTTAAACTCTAGCCTTTTATCCTTGCTAGAAACTGTGCGATAACATTTTGGCGCCGTTGCCGGGGAACACTGAGTCAATTCTCCTCAAGACAACACGTTTTCGGTATGCCTTGCCTCAAAAGCCTTATCTTACAAGCTTACCTGGCGACTCCACTTTGGGTGTTTTCCCTTTTCTTTTGATAGTTTCCAGAAAACTATCTTGCAACTCCACTGATGACGAAGCCAACTATGACTTTACAATGGGATCCAGGGAATTACAAACTTTTAGACATGAGTAAAATCTTGGGATATCCTAGACAAATGCCCCCCTGGTATAAAAAATGGCTCCCTAGATTCGCTGGCATCGACGGAGAAAGACCTGATTATCACATGAGCAATTTCTGGGCTTTCTTTCGGCACCGCCCTGTCAGTGATGACGCTGAAGACTTGGTAATGAAACTCTTCTCTGCCACTCTGCATGGAGAGGCTAGAAGATGGTATGATAATCTTCCAGCTGCCAGCATCACATCTATGGACCAGTTTGAAGAAATCTTTCTTGAGAGGTGGGTTTTGAAACTGGAAGATATCCAATCATTACTGAAAGGACTTGAATGCATAAAACAAACAGAGGATGAGAACGTCAGAGTTTTCGGGGTTAGGTTTCAGAGGTTGCTATACCAATGGACTTCTAGGGCATTTAAGCTTCCTCCTAAATAAAAAGGATCCAAAAACACTTACAGAAGCTCACAACATGGCCATTCGAATCGAGGTAAATCTCTCCTTGTCCAAAATCAATGACCGTACTGTGGATACTCTCAACTTGATAAAACTAGTTTCCTTTGAAACCTTTACTGATGATCCCCAAGAAAGAAAGGAACAAGTTTTTGACCAACAGAATGAAGACGTGATTAAGGAGCAAGAACCTAAGCAAGATGATGAAGTACCAACTTGTTCTCCTCCCTCTGATGAGGCCATCCAAGAGCCCTTTTCTCCTGCACAACAAAAAGACGATAATGTTAGTTTCTTTCCTTTTCGGGATTTTGATGATACCTTGTTTCATGATTCAGAGAGTGATGGAGAAATTGAATCCCCGAACGAAGAGCATCTTCCTTGCTGTACAACCAAAGATGAAGGGGCAACTCATGAGGATAAGACAGTAATGCATGTTAAAGATACCCAAGTCCTCGAAGCTCCTGCACAAGAAGAAGAAGTAAGTTACCCTCCTCTCCAAGATTTCGATGATTGTCTACTTTATGATTTTGGAAAAGAGGAGGAAATGGGTGAGCTTTTGAATGATTTGAACCCTCCATTTTATGATACTGATACTGACATAGTTGATATTGATGAGTTCATACATGTTGGGAGA
>JASDQU011310566.1:0-16860 GCA_032191745.1 Picea mariana | reverse complement strand
TTGTAGCTATGTGTTCTTTAACCTTGTTTACCATATTTTTCTATGTTTCCCTTTCAATGTCTTTCTAATGAATGATCAATTTGAAGTTTATTTTATACATCTTTTATAGTTTAGATTGATTTGGTTATCAAATTATTTACAGCTTTTCCTCTGAAATTGCTATCAGTAATTTTAAAACCTGTGAATCATTTGAATCATGATATTTAACACTTCATTAGAAATCTCGTTTTCTTCTTTATTTCCTGTTACAACATGAGATTCTTTCTTGATTAAAGCCTCATATTTTTCAGTAGTATTTCTTTGTTATTTTACGATTCTCAAATTTTTCCAAGTCCAGGAAACGGCGTCAACTGCATTTATGTTTTTATTTTGAATTTCAAAACTATTTTTCCTATTCTCATCTCTTAAAAAACTGAAGTAACAATTTATCATATTCTTTCACAACAAAATAAAATTTTACTCCCCGTGACTGTCCCAAATAATAGACAGCCCAACATAGAACCTGGTCTCCAAGATCAAACCAGTATTGCTTTAAACCTATTTAATACTATTCTACAAACAGCGACTAACCGGGCTGAATTAGAATGTTCATGGGCTGCTATTGAGAGAGATATCTTCATCCAAGAACAACGGGAAGCTAGACAGAGACAGTTAAGAAATTGATTATGCTTTACCCTTCTTTTTTATTCTTATCCTTTAATTACCTTTACATATACGGATGCCTTGACGATATACTTTACAACCTTAAAGTATAAACTCAGGAACAATAGAGTCATCCTCTTCATTCTCACGTTCTCTCCATTCCAACATTTTTGCAAATCAAATACTTGCATGGAAGTAAGAGAGAATAGTTAGCATCTGCATCTAGATTTTTGGATTTCTTTTTGCCTCAACGCTTACTTTTCTTTTTTGATTTTTGGCCACTGTGACTGAACTTCAGTTACAGTGCAGGAATTTCGTAAGTTAAACATAGGGTTCCTGTGGAAATCCTTGATTTCCACAGGGCCCGATATAGGATTCCTACGACAGCCCTAGCGCATGCCTACCGGCTTCAAAAACGCCCAAAAAATATTGTTTAACCATTAAAAACAAATCGTAATCCAATCAAAAGGAAGAGGATGAAGATCTTACTGTGTTGGCGAAGACCGTTCGTCGAATGATTGCTTATTCTCCTCGCAATTGATCACCGAAATCAGGGGTAAAAAAGGGGCTTTTAGACAAGTTTTTGATCAAAAGCAAATGAAGTGGTAAAAATGACCTTTTACTCTTATTTATTACATTTTTTACCTTTGTCATAATATTTTATATTATATAAATACATTTTTTTAGAAACCCATAAGTTTAATGGTCTTGTGAGTGTCTTGTCTCTTGCAGGAAGGAGCCTAAGGTCTTAATTAATGGAGTATGGATGTTTTTTTTTCATTTGTTTTCTTTTCGTTGCACATATCGATACTTTTTAAGGTTTTTTAGTAAAACTTTGAGTTCACTCTTCGTTTGTTCTTGTGCTTGAAAATGTATGAGAAAGTAACTGAGTACACTTTTGTCATTCTTTCGTACTCATTTTGGTAACACGAAAAACGATACACTTTGAGTATCATTTAATATCTTTTCACACTCCTTAAAAATGAAAATATTGTCGAGCGACATTGTTCTGTTCATGCTCATAAAAGTATTTGAATAAAACTTTCGATAGGTGATCGTTCATCACTTTTTCGGTCCTCTCAAACTATTTTACGAAAAAGGAACTGAGAGAGTTCTCTTTTAAGTGTTTTTCAGACTCTATAAAAATGAAAAACTCATGAGTTTTCTATCTTTAGACTCGTTAAATAAACATCAAAATACCCGCTTGGGACCGAACCACTCCTTCTTAGGGTTCGTTAAAAATACTCTGAGGGACTCGTCTGAAGGATGAGCTTACATTACAAGCACATGTTATCCTCCTCAAGCTTGTGTAAAAATAAAGAGGTACTCGCCAGCAATGGTGGGGGAAATTTTGGGAAAGGAATGTGTCTCTATATTCATGTTAGTGGCAGTACTAGTTGCTCTTGGACATGACACCCCTCTTCATAATTTGAGTCTAGGTTGGGAAATCTATTTGTCTCTCGTCTGACCTTCTGCAAGTTTACATCTTGGGTCATCCTTGAGTCAATGCTGCCAAGAATTTTGTCTTGTCATCCATATGTTCAAGAGCAAGTCCAAATAAGCCCTCTCTTGATTGACCATCTGCAGTTGTCAATTCCTACCATGTCGGCCTTCCCTGTGTCAGTTTCAAATCATATCCATGTTCTATTCTAATCTTAAATCTGTTACTTATTTCATGTCATTGATGGGGGATATAGCAAGGCCCTCCTGTGATGAGTCTCTTCCTGTCGAATTCAACTCCTTATCCAGGGACAAGACTTAGAAATCATTTAGTACCTTAGAGCCTCCATGCCTTAATGGTAGGTTTTTTTGCTTTTGACAGTAGATTCACATCATTGATCCCTGATCAATAGATTCCATCGAATGTTCGACTTTGTCTCATTTATTCACATTCGTTGGATTGTGCTACAATACCTTGGGCATCATTGACATCAATGGTGATTTCCCTCGTGCTTGTTAATGGTTTTCATTAATGACCGGTAATCAAGTAGTTTCTAACCATGTTCGACTTCAACGCTTGTAATCACATGGCTAGATTCATACTTACGAATGATGGGATTGAAGACCCTAGATCTCATCATTCATGGTCCAAGTTGCGATGGAGTATTTGTGATTTGTATTGGCACATAGATCCACTTTGTATGTCTCATGGCTATGTTGGCATCAAATTTTTTCTCATACAGAGATCCACAGTGTATTCCTGGTGGCTATGTAACATTTTTTGATGACATGGATCCATGGTGTATTATTGGTGGCCATGACTTACATTTATGAATTCGATCATTTGTAGTCTGAACATGGGAATGCCTACTTCAAACATGGTATCATATTGTCCAGATGCATGTTTGTTTGTAGGTTCTTGATTGGTGCATCCTTTGTTTCCAACACACACACACGTATTTTGCAAAGTATTTCAGTCATCACAAGTTTCGACCTCATACTTTGCAGGACATTCTGTTACACATTATTTTGGTCACCTTGATGATGACTTTTTAAGCATGTGGTCAAGCCCTCATGATCATATTTTGCCTAAGAAAAGTGACCTTTTTTCTCCTCTGCAAACCTATTTTTTGAAAGGATGTCACAGGCTGCCCATATAGTACAGTGCGGAAATCAATGATTTCCGCAGGCTGCTCTATAGTTGGCCCGCGGGATTTTCGTAGGATGCTATAAAAGTAGAGTGTGATGGCATTTGAAAGCCAAAAGAGGAAAGGGGTTCAAGAAGTTTCTAGAAGAGGAATCGTCTGGAATGTGAGGTGGAGTCTGTATGGTTACGATCCTACAGACTTCTATGATCTGGTGGGATCATCCTCATCTATTTAACCACTTCAGCTTCTCCTATATAATAATGGGATTCTCATGGAAAAGGTTAAGCATAGTTAAGAAAAGTTGAGCAAACGATTGTTGGAAGAATAGGCTAGAGATTGTGTGGAGAATATTATTTCAGTTGATGTTTGAGGTTTGCATTCACCAATCAAGATTTTGAAGATCATCTTCATGCAAGCTCTGGAAAAAGTATATGTGTGCTGGGATGAAGGACCACTAAAAGGGAACTTGCGACATCAAGGAATTTCGGTTGTATCTTCCAGTTTTATTCAATCTAATACAGTGGCATGTTTCTTTCTCATAAAATCATTCTCATTTTTATTACATGACTCCTTGATCACATGGTGGGATCATCCTCATCTATTTAACCACTTCAGCTTCTCCTATATAATAATGGGCTTCTCATGGAAAAGGTTAAGCATAGTTAAGAAAAGTTGAGCAAATGATTGTTGGAAGAATAGGCTGGAGATTGTGTGGAGAATATTATTTCAGTTGATGTTTGAGGTTTGCATTCACCAATCAAGATTTTGAAGATCATCTTCATGCAAGCTCTGGAAAAAGTATATGTGTGTGTTGGGATGAAGGACCACTAAAAGGGAACTTGCGACATCAAGGCATTTCAGTTGTATCTTCCAGTTTTATTCAATCTAATACAGTGGCATGTTTCTTTCCCATAAAATCATTCTCATTTTTATTACATGACTCCTTGATCACATGTTTAAGTTTTCATTGAATCTATCATAGTTGCTTTCACTTTGGTTGGTTTGTTTCATTGCAGATATGGTTTCACATGAGCATCGGAGCGAAGAAGGAACAACAAATATATAAGGAAGCGATATCAAAGGTAAGTCATCAATTCCTTCTTTGCTAGTTAGATCAATGATTATAACTTAGGGAAAGCATCATGTCTTGTCCTATTTTTTTCTAGATCCAGGTGGATTTAGGGAGATTAGTTCATGTCCGCATCTACCGATTTATCCCATAAAAAAATTGGTGACTCCACTGGGGATATGAATTGATTGAGGTTTTTCATTAGCCATTTGTTTTTGCCTACTCTTTTTTATCTGATTTCAGTCTTTGAGTCTGTGGGAGATCCATTCAAACTCACTAAGTTTAAAATTTCACAGAGATGTTTTCTCTTTCCCTCAAAATTCTTTGATTATTCAAATGTGTTTGCACTGCACACTATACCTAGCCTGTTGAAACCTTCAATTTCCACACCCTAGTAGTTTGCTTGAGTGCATACTTTCTGCACTCTGTTAGTTTCTAGCCTGCGAAAACGCTAGATTTCTGCATTGTAATATGTTGTTAACCTGCAGCGGCATCTAAGAAATTTTTTGAGTGGGATCTTGACCTCTAGTGATGCCCAGTTTTTGTTTCAATCAGTTGCGGGTAAATTTTAGCCAGTGTTTGATTGTTTTCTCATGCTTAACACGCTGTTAATTGGGGTTCAGAGATCGAACACCTCTCCTTGTCTTTTTCAGTTTTCATTCTTGATCTTTAACAACAGGGACATAATCTTTGAGCTTGTATCTGAGTGCTTGTTTGATTAAACATATTGGTTTGGATTTGAAGGTTTGGCTTGATTATGCATTCTGGATTGCTTGATGTTTGATAGATTGTTTCTTCACTTATATTTAGGGAGATACTTCCTCTTCATTTTATTTTTTTACCTTCATTGAAAGATTGATTTGGGTTCTCATTGAAGGTATAAATTTTCTTGGATTACTTGTGTTTTCTCTGTCATGCCCTCGGTCTAGTCTTAGAAAGGAAGAATTTGAAGTTATCCATTCTTTTGAAAAATCATACATAAGAAAATTTATTGCATTTAAATGAAGAGAACGATTGAGGAATTTCATTGTTTATTAGTTGTTTGAACATTTGTTCATTCAAAGAAAGAAAGAAAGTATATTTCATAGCTTACACCATTCTGAAAGTACCTTCTCCTTGTTGTAGATATAATTAATCGAATGAAAAGTTACATCATTCATTTTCTATTTTCATATTTTTGGGTCAAGTTCTTACACAACATCGATTTCATTCTTGTCCCCTCTTGAGTAACAACAACCTTTAATAATATTACAAAAATCTAAAACTTAACTAGTGATTTTTCTAGGGCTCTTTTACACCAACATTATCTAGGCTAGAGCTTTGGAATAGGTAGTGAGACACACTCTCCAAAGCACAAAACACACAATAGCATCTTGTGATAGGGAGTGTCAAATTCAATTTTCAACATTTTGTCCTGGGAAACCCTTCTCACACAAGGGTCAAACTTGAGGTCACATTGAGAATGGCAAAGTTACTCACCCTGCTTTGTTGGTCTCAGTGTAGAGATTTTGTGTATTATGGGGGTCTCTTGAAGGTATACCCAAAATGATGAGTGTAAGCCTCTTGAGTTGATTTCGGGCTAGATACCATGCCCTTGAGCATGGATCAAACTGTCGATTGTTCCCCTAGGCACCACTATTGTTTTTGGTAACCTTAGTCACTTATCTTCTTAGGGTCTTACACAAGGTGACTATGAAGGGGAAAGTCTCCATGGTACCTGGAATCGACGTTGGCCAGACTCACTCGGGCTCCTTGGAGGGTATACCCACGATTATGTGTGGGAGCTTGCACCAAGGTGTAAGTCCGTTAAGTAGGTCGTCAATGTAAATTTTCCACCCTATCCTAGCCCTTCTTGTCTCGGCTTAACGATGTTGGATTTCATCACCAACTAATGACTTCGGAATAGGAAGGTCTTGTTTGCTTGGTTTTTATTCCTAGATTCTACTAGCAAGTGTTGTTTATTTACATAGTTGGCCATAGATTTTTTCCATAAAATTTTTGGTTCAGCCAACATTGAACCTCCACGTCATTCACATAGGATGTAGGGACTACCTCTGGAAGATCTAGAAGTTTCTCAACCCTTTCCCCCTAACCCACCAGAGGAATCTCCTCAATAGAGTGAGATCCAGGACCATGTACCTTCACAGCCAGAAATGACCGATTCTTTAGAGAGCTTTCAAATTGTTTATGACCCTCTAGAATCTTTTCGCCTAGCTCCTAGATATGAGAGATGTATTCTCTGACTCAATTTGTCTAGAAAACTTGTTATCGACACTTCCATATTACCTCTCTAAATTGTCGTCGGCCTTAACAAGGATCCTTTTTAGACCACTGGCATAGCTCAGACTCTGACTTCTAGACAGAACCCTCCCACCTCAAAGACAGGAGTTGATATACCTATCATTTTCAAACCACCCAAAACATCTTACATGTTCATGGTACCTTTAGATCACTTTACCAATACAACGTGATATTATTTCCCTGGTTCAACTGGTCCTAGTTCAACCATCCCTCTTCAGCAGGCCCATTCCATAATGGTCCCGAACACTACGATTATTCCCGCTAAGAATACGGTGGCTAGCCAACCTCCTATTGGTACACAACTTTTATCTATTCAAATCCCATCACTTCCTCTTGGGTATAATTCTTTGAACACTTCTATTCCCAATCCTACCCCAGTTCCATCCGAAATTTCTGGAGTCTTCACTCCTCCTGGGTATAATGTTGCTTTCAGTTCTATTCTGACACCATCCCAGTTCCTCTCCGGAGGGTCCCTTCCACCTTTTATAGGAGGATTCAGACCCAGTGGCTCTACCATCGTTGGAATGTCTACACCATTATTCACTTATGGTTACTAGATTCCCACTGGGGGGCAATATAACCTAGGGGGGAAATATAACCCTGGGGGGAAAGCTCAATTTGGAGGTCAAACCCAAATTAGGGCATCATCCTTGCTTGGAGGACAACCCCCACTCGGAGGATATAATCTACAATAAGGGAAGAACATCCCTGGATCACTGGCCCAGTATTGGAATCGTCTTATTCAAGGGAATCCACAATCATCTGGGGGGAAACAACCTCAAGTTAGTTATTTCATACCCCCTATTTCGGGCCAGGCGTATCCCGGTTCTTCCAATCCCATTTGGGGCTCGAACATTCAATCTAGTATACCTTTGCAAGGGAACATCCCCACTCCATACAACCATATGAGTTACATGCCTCTGCACACACATCTGAATCTGTCAGGACCACCGCCTCATATGAAAACTGCTTACGGTCCTACTGGTTTACCGATGGGACTCCCTCCCCAAATTTACCATTATCCTCATGTGAATAGACAGCTTCCCTTTTTAGCCACTTTGGACCTCCCTGATCTGTCTACAATTTTGAATGATCCTATATCACACTCTCCCCACTAACCCATTATACCGGGCAAATTACCATCTGACATTCCAAAATTCGATGGTAAATCGGGAGAGGATCTAAACAACCATGTCATGAATTTCCATCTTTGGTGTTCATCCAACTCGTTAATGGATGACTCTGTTCGATTGCATCTCTTCCATCAAACTCTCACGGGTTCGGCTGCAAAGTGGTATATAGAACTACCATGAGGTTTCTTCACTGACTGTAATACCCTCGCCATGGATTTCCTTACACACTACCAATTACCGATCTATTATGAAACAAGAACCAAGATCCTAAGTTCCTTAAAACAAACTAAAGCCACTCACATCTCTGATCACATTCATGAGTGGAGACGAAGACGATGTTTGATCATAATTGAGCTTCTCGGTCCATTATTGGTGGAGTGGTTCACGAAATCATTCGTAAACAAGATCTCTTGTGGAATTTCCATGGGTGGAGTCGTCACTGAAGAATGGGCCATCAATCATGCTCAGTATCTTGACCTCGTTTACTCAAAAATGGGTACTCTTTATGAGTTACTCCCTGATGCACCACTACTTCGACTACCCCTGTCGCTTCTCATGCGGTTGATGGTGTGATTGACACTTTCCATGCTCAGCCTCAAACTGTGCAAGCCTCTACCACCAACCCCAAGTCTAATGCTTCTAATGTTCAAAATGCTCCGTCTCCTACTCCTCCCACTGGCAAGACCTCTGAAGTTAATTCTGTTCAATCTACCCCTTTCGAAAAGAATACATCCAAAAAAGGAAAGGGTAAGAATAAGGAGGATAAAAAAAAACCGCAGTCTAAGAAGACCAAAACACACCTTGTTGATGATAAGGATAAGAACAAGCCCCAATACCCTTGCCTTATCTGTGGTGATTATCACTATACAAAATATTGTCCAAGACAAGTTGAGGTTACTAAGTTCCTCCAAGGGATCGTGAAACCTCCTACACCTGTCGTTTTGTCTCAACCTTTCCTTCTCAACAGCAAGCCCAATTGGTCATCCATGACCAACCCTCCCCCTCCACTATTTATTATGTAATCATGTGTACTGGTGACTTTCAAAAGAATGATGTTACACTTACCACTCGAGCCAAAGATTACTCTTCCTCAAAGGAGAATGTTGACGATATACCACCTTCGTTAGTTCAAAAACCTTCTTCAAATCCACCTCCCAATGGTCCTCTTCATCTCAAATGATTGAGTCTTGACACAATTCTTCCCCCTCCTCCAAAGGGTGTTGTTTGAAAGTCTGCCTTCAATCCTCATGCATGTGTTGCTCAGAACTAGAGTATTGTAGAAGATTTGGGACAAGTACCTTCTGCCATGTCAGCTCTTGAAGTCCTTCAAATCTTTGTTTCTCAACAAAAGGCACTGTTAAAGGATATAGGTGGAATTGATCCTACAGATACAAATTTGATAATTTTTTACCTCGAAGATCACATTCCTAGACTTCCTCCTCAACTATCATTCCAAATACAAATTGTTGTCTCCAACAAGAACATCTGTAGAACGGTTCTTGATGAGGGTGCTTCTACCTATGTAATATTTTTTGCCTGTTGGAAATAAATTGGCTCTCCTCCTCTTAAGGAATCACATAACACTCTTAAAGCCTTCAATGGCTCTGGCTTTAAACCCTACAGTGTACTTCCTTCATTGCCTATTACGTTGGAAGGAAAATCGGTCACTGTTGAAGTTGATGTCTTCGATGCAACTCTCAATTACAACCTCTTACTTGGCTGTATCTAGATTGATGCGATGCGTGCCATTATGTCTACCCTTTTTCATGTTTTACGTATTCCACATCAGGGAAAGGTTATTACAGTCGACCAGATAGCCTTTTTCAATTCTAACACCCGTAATAGAAACGTACCTTTCATCGTGAAGACTCTGCCTAGGTATGAGAATGTCTATGTGGGCCTACTTAAAGATTCAACTCTGATGGGTACATTCCCAATCCCACCTCTCGATGTTCCACCTCCTTTGGTTGCCTCGATCAACATGATCTCCACCCTTATTCGCAATACTCACACATTTTTTGACCCGTGGATAATACCCGACCCTGGTGATTATCTCCACTATGGCAACCAATTGCCTTTAAGTTCAGTTGAATCTGACTATCAATCCATTCAATCAGCAACCCCTCCTACCCTCTCTATCGATGATTCATCTCCTGACCCATTCCATGTTGTTTTTCCCACAGACAAGATGTTTATGTCAGTTATGTTGATGGAAGAAACCCCCTGGGATGATGGACATCATCGTTCCAACCTCTTCCTCAAACAAAACACCCTCGAGAGTTACCAACGGATCTCGAATCCATCGACCATTGCTGTCATTTCCTCCGTTCTCTAGTCTACACATGATGTGTTATATGATGGGAACTTAAGTAATATTTCACCCACCGTTCCCCTCGACATATCCATTAAACTTGGAGTTGTTGAAAATGTCCACATTGGAGCTTCGTTCTCTACTGATGAGGTTGTCACCTGCAAATCACTTTTCCAAGAGTTTTGTGACATCTTCGCTTGGGGTTATGAAGAAATGTCGGGCATTGACCCTAATATTGTTGTACATGAAATTAAGATGTACCTCGGTGCTAGACCCGTCCGGCAGAGACTTCATCCGGTCCACCTCTGTAAAGTAGCTGTTATTAAGCTTGAGGTCGAAAAACTTCTTAAAGCTGGCTTTATTTATCCTGTGGCTTTAACTGATTAGGTATCCTATCTCATTCTGGTTAACAAGAAACAAGGTATGATATGTGTTTGCATCGATTATATGGATATCAATCAAGCTTGTCCTAAGGAAAACTTTCCCACCCCCTTCGTTGACCAGATCGTCGACGATTTCACCGAGAGTGAAATCTTCTCTTTAATGGACGGTTTCTCCGGCTATAATCAAATCAACATCTTGCCCACGGATCAACACAAACTGCTTTTATTTTTCCTTGGGGCATCTTTCCCTAGCGGAAACTACCCTTCAGTTTAAAGAACATTGATGCAACTTTTCAACATGCTATGTCTTATGCTTTTCACAATCTTAAGCACATCGTACATCCATATCTAGATGACCTATTGGCACATTCCATGCATTGTAGTGATCATTCGACACACCTCCGAGCCATTTTCCTTCGTTGTCAGTTCTATCGTATATGCTTAAACCCACACAAATGTGTTTTTTGTGTGGAGTTCGGCCGACTTCTAGGTTTTATCTTGTCACGCCTGGGGATCAAGGTCGATCCTTTGAAGTTCGAGGCGATCCTCAATCTCCCTCCTCCTTCTTCACTTCGCAAGCTTCAAAGTTCGAAAGGGAAGGAAATTTTTTTATGTCATTTCATCCCCAACTATGCTCAATTAACGCTCTGATTTACTCGACTGCTAAAGAAAGGTTCTGAGTTTCTATGGTATTCCACTGCCAACAAAGCTTTCGAAGCTTTGAAACTGACTTTAACTCATACCCCGTTACTTTTCCCACCCGATTATAGTCAATATTACTTCCTTTATCTTGTTGCTTCAGAATCTACCATCGCCATGGTTCTAGTCTAGGAATATGATTTACACAACGAACATGTCATTTATTATTTGAGTTGAAGTCTCACGACTACTGAAGCCAAATACTTACATGTTGAAAAACTGGCCTTGGCAGCTGTTCAAGTTGTCCAACGATTCTGTCACTATATATTACTATGCAAGACCACTGTAATTTTCGATTGCAACTCCATGCAGAACATTCTTACACGCTAATTGCTAGGGGGGAAATACTCTAAATGGATAGTAATTCTCTAGGAGTTTGACTTAGAATTCAAACGCGCTAAGTCCAAGAAATCCTTGGTGTTTGTTGAACTGATATGTGACCTTCCCTACACTGAGACAAAGAATGTAGCAAAGGATTCTTTACCTGATGAATCCCTTTTTATGATCAGTTATGATGACCTTTGGCATGGGGATATCATTATCTATCTCCAATCTTAGACTTTTCAGCCTGATTTGTCTAGCACTGACCATCGTCGAATACGTTACCAAGCTCGCCAGTACATTATCCTCGGTGACACTCTTTATCACCATGGGGTTGACTCTGCTTTTCAACGATGCCTCACCTATGATGAAGCTGAGAAAGCTTTGAATGACTGCCACTCTGGAGCATGTGGTGGTCACATGTCTGGGTATGCTACTTCCCATAAGATCTTACGAACAAGATATTTTTGGCCTTCTTTATTTAAAGATTGTATTACAGCCATCCAAAAACGCCATGCTTGACAAACATACAACATTAAGATAAGATCGCACCCTGATCCCCTACACCCTCTAGTTTCCATTGTACCTTTCGCGAAATGGGGCATTGATTTCATGACCTATAATCCTCACTTGGCTGGGGGGCATGGATACATTATTGTAGCCATGGATTATTTCACCAAATGGGTTGAAGCGATGCCTACTTTCGAAAATACCATGAAAATGTATCCCTTTTCATATTTAATCACATTATTACTCGATTCACGATCCCGCAAGATATCATTATTGATCATGGTAGCCATTTTTGGAACATTGTGATGTCTAAACTTACGGACAAGTTGGGTCTTCATCATGAAAACTCAACCCCCTACTATTCACGGGCCAATGGCCAAGTTGAAGAAATAAATAAAATCCTTATCACTATGCTTCGTCGTATAATAGGAATCCATAAGACCAGTTGGCACATGACGTTGTTCTTGACATTATGGGCCTATCAGACATCCATGAAGTATGCTACGGGATTTACCCCCTTTCAACTAGTTTATGGAATTGAAGTCATAATCCCGATTGAATGTGAAATACCATCCTTGAAGCTAGTCATTGAACTTCTCTTGAACACCTCTGTTGAAGAAGAATGTCTATTGTATCTTATGCAATTAGACGAGACCCGTCATGATGCCACCCTAGTTATTGAAACCCAGAAGAAACGCGTAAAAGCCCAATATGACAAACATGTCAAGCCACATGTTTTCTCTAAGGGAGATATGGTTCTCCTCTATGAACAAGATCGTGATCTACTAGGAGATGGAAAATTCGAAGCTATGTGGCGTGGTCCATATATCATCAAACAAGTGTTGGAGAAGGAAGCTTACAAGTTAGTAGATTATGATGGCATTCCTTTGAGTGAACCCAGAAATGGACTTTACTTGAAGAAGTCCTATGCTTAAATTGTCTCTGCATGAGTGCTTGTACTTTTACTATACCATACTCTTGAGTGGCTTTTATTATTTAGTTTCGACCCCCAATTGCTTACCTCTCATTGTGCTTGGTTTCTAGACGTTGAGGTCTTCTCTACCCTATATTGTCTTCGCTGATGGTGCTAGCCGTAGTACTCAGAACCTAGCTTCTGCTGCTTGGGCGATCTATGCACCCACCAATGAACTAATTCATATACAAGGTGTTTTCCTCAGTTGTGCAACCAATAATATCGCAGAATATAGCACAGTCATTGAATTATTGAATGATGCTATCTCACTTTGGATTTGTCACTTCATTGTATGACTTGATTCGCAGCTAGTAGTACTCTAGTTAAGTAATATCTACACTATCTAAAGTCCTGCTTTGTTATGCGTATATCTATGAATTTGTCTCTTGGAACGTTATTTTGATTATATTGAATATCAACACATTCCTAGGTGTCTAAATACATTAACTAATGCTCTAGCTAATTATGTGTTAGACAGAAATTTGAGACATTTATAAATCCAATCACACATTACACATTATATATAAAAGAAAAGTAAGCTGGTAGAAGCCTCATGTATATATATAATGAAAATGTTTTACAAAAAAAAATTTCCATCCAAGGACCAAAATATCAAAATATAGAGCCCATGGCTCATACAAAATAGCATCATAGATGCCGCTCAAAATAATATCATGGATGTTGCTTGTGATAGCACACCAATGTCTGTGCTACCCGGCGAAGTAACCAACTAAGTGAGCCGGACACGCCTACAGTATGGCATTGATAATGCCCCGGGACCTCCTCGATCGACATGTCGAGGATGTCTGTCGTCAAGCCTTCTAAGTTCTTCTCCATCGACTCATAGTCATCAACATCCCACACAGATATCACACATGCCTCTCCTCACCTATGAATCAGAGATGTGCCCGGAGGTCGATGTGGCCCTACATCTACATAATAAAAAACTTTTGATTAGTCTTTAGATCGAAAACACAAAAAACATATAATATACTAAAAAATCACAAAAACACTATAAAGAACAAAATATCTTTCTTACCTAGATCTCTCCAATGAGATCCCTCAGAGAGAACCAAGTCAGGATCACCCTGAAATTCCAAGCTAGCATACGCATAGTCATCGATCATCAAGATTTGGGGCCTTAGCCAATCAAAAAAGGCATCATTGTACTTGATTATAGGACCTGCTCCGTGTCGTTCCATAAGATCACACCACCTTTTCATCCTTGGGTCTCATGGGGCTGGTATTCCCCACTCTACCTACAATCGCAAATGTGAGACTCTTTCCAAGAATAAAGATACCAAAATCAACCCATACACAAATTGTTTTAGGTATCTGTTACACATCGAAATTACTCACTTCGATAGTGTCGCAAGTGTCGTCATTATAAGTGTCGTAAGTGTCACATTTTTCTCACAAGTGTCGCAAGTGTCGTCATTATAAGTGTCGTAAGTGTCACATTTTTCTCACAAGTGTCGCAAGTGTCAAAGAACGCATACTGCCATGATGCCTATGTCATGCCTATAATGACATGAGAAGGCCACTTGAAACACCTCAAACATTTGATTTGGAAGAAGATAAATGATTCAACAGTCTTATGAACCTCTTGCCATCTGAAAGCACCCAAAAAACTGAGTTTTTGGAGGGGAGCGCTCCCCTATACCTCTCTCAGGAGTGCTGGCGCCCCCCCGTAAGCTATAAGGAAGCATTATAAAACTCCTTTACCCTTTTGTAGGAGTGCTCCTACCCTCAGGAGTGTTGGTGCTCCCCTATACATTACTAGGGAGCGTTATAACGCTCTGAGTGCCCTTTTGAGGGAGCGCTACCTATTCTGGGCAGTAGTTGATTTGTTGAGAAGAATGGGGGAAGGATATTTTCACTCTTAGAAGGCAGTTGGATTCGAATCCTCAATAAATCCATGATATTAGGGTAGATCCCTAACTGAAGGAGGAAAATCCTCAACTCACCCCAAAGATATCTCAAGTTGGTGAGCCTCTCCAAGGCTATATAAGCAATCTTTCTAATGGTGAAAGGGGGATGGGAAAGGGAGAATCACACCAAAATAATGATCTTATAAGTGGTGCTGGAACAGAGATGATTTGGAAGCAAGAGATCTATGATCTCATAGGGAGCAATCGGTGAAGCTATCGTCATTCAGATCATGGATATTTTGAGCAAGGTTTAGGCAAGGAGGACTTGACGAAACTGCTGCAATCCATCTGCGGCTGTAAGTAATGTTTTGTCCTCATTAACATAATTTGCTTGGCCTATTTCTTTCTAATTCGTGTTCAATATCACATGAATTTTTCTCTTTAGTAGATAGATCTATTTCGGACTAATCTTTATAGAGTAGGAAGTGGTCGTACTTTGTTTGTCTACAGGATCCAACGAGGAGCGAAAGATTGAAGCTCAACTCGATTGGTACAGGGACAAACATCAATTAAAGGTATTTCTCTTCTCCTTCCTTCTCACACACTAGTCCACCTAGATATAAAAGGAAGTGACCATGATAAGCACTTTCTGTCTTAGATTTAAGAGTCTATCTCTTTGAGGAGATCTACCTGTCTGCAGGGAGATTTTCCTTCAACAGAAATTGGCGACTCCGCTGGGGAATCGAATCGAAACTCTTGGTTTTGATTTTTTCTCATAGACCTTGTTTTACCCTTTGATTGTTTTCAGACCTTGTTCACCCCATTTGTCTAATCTCATATGCTGATTGACTCCTTACCCCATCACACTCAGCTCGATTGCCAAAATTTGACTGAAATTTTGGGTTTCTTGACATTTTCATCAGCTTTTTAAGCCTGGCGCCCCTACACCCATGTTAGCAGAGCACCAAAACTCCTTGGAAGTGTTAGACAGAGATTTATAATGCTCTGGTGGCCCTTACACTAGAGCGCCAGCACTTTTTTGCAAAAAAATATTTTCCAAAATTGCATTTGCAGAGATCCAAACCCTGGTTTTTACTTGCTGAGCTGCTTTGTGATTCAATGATTCTTCCTTTGACCTTTGACATGCTTCCTCCTGAGAAGTAAACACCTTGTTGTTCATATTTTATGCCCTTCTTACTTATTTTTGAGTTTTTTTTGTTGAGAGCTTGAAATCAATCCGTTGTTTTTTCTCTCCTATCCAACTGAGCGGGAACTCCAGTGAAGGACATATGAAATCTGTGACTCTACTCACTTGGTTTTTTGAGGTCATCGTTCTTAAACATCTCTCTTTTGTGTGAATTGTTTGATTTTGCTTTGTTATTTTTGTTTTCTGTTTGCTTCTTGTTTCAATCACATCAAGAGGGTGTGTGTTGTGTGTGCAAAATCTGATCATACTTGTTTGAATCTCCTTGATCTGAAAAGGTAGTTGATAAGAGAATCTTTTGCATTGAATTAGTCATCATTCACATACAAACAAAAAAGATACATTTTAATGCTTGATTTTCATATTAGAAGACATTTCCAAAAAAATTTAGCACCACATTGGATTTGATTGAAGAAAATTTGTTTGAAGATGTTAAGGTCCTAACCCACACATAGGTAGATCAATGTATTCGGATGTAATAAAGGTCAATATTAATAAGGCTTTTCAATAAAATAGAATAACGTGGATGTAAGAAGACCTAATAGAATCTTCCACTTCTAGAAGGATCTTCCTCTAGATGTTTCTCTTAATAGACATATTTAGTATAAATAAGGGTCAAGGGTATGAAAACCCTAGCTTGAAGATTATTGTAATAGATTGTTGCTCGATTGGAGGTTTCCCCCTCGAAGAGGCCTGTGAACATTTCTTTCTGAATCAAAGTGTTATTTCTATTGCTATTCTTATATCATTTATGTGTTATTGTGAAGATTATGCTGGATATTTTACTGTTATTCTGTCATTTCTAGCATTTTATTTCTATTCTTCATATTTTATATATCTGGTATCTTGCAAGTG
>JASDQU011310564.1:20950-54477 GCA_032191745.1 Picea mariana | reverse complement strand
AATCAAGCACTGTTATTGGAAGTTTTTTATTATTCAGTTCTTTTTCTTTCTTTCCTAAAATTTGTTTTACAAGTTGTCATTAACATTTAAATTTTTTGCAGGTTGAAGATTGCTATCAAAGAATCCTGGAGTTGTCATATGCGATGATGCACAAACTCAACCTGGGGAAGAACTCATCTCTGACTTCTGGAAATTTCTTCCAAAATAGAGGAGCACCTCCAAATTTAGCCACATTTTGTGGCAGTATTATCGGTACCTCCCTTGGCAGCATCACAACTAGTTAATGAGCCTTTACGAAAGGGCCAAAGATGATGCTAAAATTCCTCTCTAAAAATGGTGAAACATCAATAAACTAGACATTACTCTAACTTTACCAGTCACTATTTATTCACTCTGCCATTTTAGCCGTAACTCCTTGAATAAGTTGTCAGTGATATATTTTAATGCATAATACAGAATATATAAAAGATAAAAATAGTAAAAGGTATGCATGTTGAACTGTATTACGTTAAAAGTTATGTTAAAAGCATGAACATCTTGAATAAGTTGTGAGCGATATATTTTWATGCATAATRCAGTATAAAAAGAAAGCAACAACCGACTCCTCTCATTGGATTCCTTAGGTCAGAGATTTCACATAGCCTAGAAAAGCGGAGACTCTTTCCTTAGGATGGGTGTTTCTATAGTCTTTCTCTTTACAACATTCTTGACTAGGTAACAATTGTTGCACTCTTTGGAAAAGGTAAAGGGTGTTTCACAATCCTAACCCTTACTAAATGATGGATTATGAGCTATATGAGATGAGGAAACATACTGATGCTTACAGATTAGGAGCTATATGATTGCTTAAGAGGAAGGTTGTCGCATAACTGGTGTTTTTCCCACTAGTATTATATGTAGAAGTATTAAGATTATTTGAAAAAGAATAACTGAAATTGGAGTTATTTAGAAGACGAGCACTTACACCATAGTTGCCAATT
The DNA here is from genome assembly GCA_032191745.1 of Picea mariana. NCBI lineage: Eukaryota > Viridiplantae > Streptophyta > Pinopsida > Pinales > Pinaceae > Picea > Picea mariana. The sequence continues at coordinate 53,497 of JASDQU011310564.1, read as the reverse complement.
CCAATGGTGCCTAATATGCCACTGTTCTTTTGCCGGCTTGAAATTGTAATTTCTAGCTCTCTTTTCACAGAAGTTTGTGCATGATGTTTAACATCAATGGAAATCACTACAAACTGCAAATGGTACATTGCAAGGTTCAAGTAGTGAGACCACAACCCTTTGATGATGAAGGTAAAAGCTACACAACACCTGGAGCAACCAATAACATCAAATGGCAATGATAATGACAAGTTGCATCCTCTATTACACTTCAAGCAATGATCGCTCACACATGACGAAATTATTATAATAACACTTTAAAAATGCTTAATATGACGAATGATTACTTATCTTTTTTTCAATTTATATATATTCATTAAAACAATTATTTAAAAAATATTGTTTTTATTATATTAACCCTTTAAAAATACTTCATATTGTGCAGGATTACATATCTTCTATCTTCAATTCAATACTTAAATTGCTACTTACACATCTTACATGTAATGATTACCATTCTCATAAATTCATTGTCAATATTACTGCATTCTGCCACGTTGACACAAAGAGTGGTCTCTCTGCGAACGAGGCTCGACTCAAGCAACTCTCTTGATATTTCCAAGTCACCCAAATGACAATGCTAATCTTGCCAAAGCTCTACATAACATTGCATGCATCCAGATTCTTGTCATTGAACTAGCAGTCACTTTGTCATCCATGATTGCAGAGGAAGAAGAAAGTTCAGAATGATAGTAACCATGGACAATCCCATTGATATATCCATGTGTTTAGTAGTTGTATGTGGATGTTGCATGACAACTACTTTGTTGATAATAGTCTTGATAAAAATGTAAGTAGCAGCTTAACAATGGACACTGTTATCTTAATCCTATAGAAAAAGAATGGTAATAGTAAGGATAGCTTAATCCTATAGAAAAAAAAATTTGAATTTTTTGTTACAAATTATATAAAAATTGGGTGAAATTTCAAATAATAACTTTATAATCATTACATGACATATAAATAATTAAATCATTACGACATAAAAATCCTTTAAAATTACCACTTAACATAGAATACATTATCTTTTAAGTATTATAAAATAGATTAAAACTTAAAAAAAAAAATATTATAGAAAATTTTCTGGGATCAAATTTAAAATAAAATTAATAAAAGTACAACTTGGAAATAAATTTATATCAAATTTGAAAAATTAAAAAATACATAAATTTATATACTAATTAATTTTTCTTGTTAACTCCAACTTCTTAGTATGAAATACATATCTAACTAAATTTATATGCGTTATTCATATAACTTTTTTCCATGAAAAAATTGGCTCAATTATATTATCCTATAATTTTTTTACATCTCGAATCTCATCACTGGAGATTCCATCTACAATATCAGTCAAAAAGAAATAGTTACATGCTTATCCAAAAGAAAAAAGAAACTTGCAGAACAATCCTCACCACATATTAATCCAAGTGAACATCTAGAAACATGTCACTAACAAAACAACAAAAATTACAATCTCCAAAAAGCCACAACAAAAATTAGCATGCCGATCACATAAATGGATCGTCAAAGAGATAACTAATGGAATCTGCCTTCTGGGACCCTCAACTCCATTGATCCATTGATGATAGAATATAAAGYCTTCAATCTCCTCCAGTGCCATCTTTGATAGTTTGTCCACTTCAACATTGAAATTCCTGAAAATGTGTTGATAGTTTATAGATCTAAACAACTTTGATAATACTTTGATTCTAATTTTCCATCCTTCCAATACCCGGACCCGGAGTCTCCCTTTGTTATGTAGTCAATCAATTATAACTTTCTAATCACCCAACACATGACTACTAGAAATAGACAGACTATTAGCAAGCAAAAATGTTGCCCATGCACCTAAGAGTTTTTCTTTTGTATTTGTACCTCTACCACAGTTAAAGATCCACTTTAAACTGAAGCATCCAAAGTTTTTATAACTCCACGAGCTCCACACTACTGCCCCATCGAACCAGTTCATATAACTAAATTCCATATATCCTAATTACGTATTAATTCAAATATCTTTTGTTGGCATCCATCGCAGTCCATTTCGACAATGTGAGAACATGATTCCTATTAGCTCTTCAAGCATATGCTTTAAAAAAATCCATGCATTTTGTGGAAAAAAATTTCGCGATTCATTTTGTGGAAAAAAAATTTGCCATTCRACTGCATTTTATGATACCACTACTCTGGCGGTGACACGTCTGCATTCTCTTCCTGCAGTGACACATTTGCATTTTCTTATATCATTATTCCGGCTGCAACACGTCTGCATTCTCTTCCTGCGGTGACACTTCTACATTTTCTGATATCATTACTTCTGCAATGACACGTCTCTACGTCTCTTTGGTTTTTTTAACATYCCTTCCACATTATTTATGGTCTCAAGAAAACTTGATGTCTTACCATTCATMTGAGCTTCACATAAGCTCTATATTAATATATAGAAAGAAAGAAAGAAAGTATTTTTAATGTCYACCTGATAGGGCATAGTGTATAGAACATGGGAATAGATAAGACCTTGATGGGTACGATAGATTGATTAGCCCTCGATGGGGACGATAGATTTTATCTCGATGTAGACCCCGATGGGTACGACAGGTTATACCTCCTCGATGGATACGCGAGAGAAATTCAAGTATAAAAAAGCAAAGCATTGAGTGCACCAACTTTGCCTTTCACCTTACGAATCTACCATGCTTCTTGTTTGTTTTTATCTCAATTTTAAAACCGTCTCTTTGATTTGAATAGGATGCTTTCTCACTTGCTCTCTCTACCTTCCCTTGAAGACCGAACAGTGCTTCGTACGGTTTAAGATCCGGCTAGTGCATATCGAGACCCAGAGTTCATTAATGACCCACTAGAAACATAAAACAAGCATATGAGGGCGCATCTTCTTTCTCCCATTTGGTTTTGTCTGCAGCATACTAGCTACCAGGGCTAAAAATAGCCTATGGGACAGATTGTTTTTTCATATGGCTTTTGTATTCGGCCCTTTTTCTGTGAAGTTTTACAATAACTGCTCCCAGCTTCTCGACAAACTCTTCGTTGAATAGATTATCCCAAGAACTAGCTGTCAGCATACCTGCATAATTTTCCCTAATGTGTTTGAAGGCCTCACATTCTAAAATAAAATGTTTTTTTGTTTCCACTTTTCCGGAAGAGCACAAAATACATACTCTTTCCTCCCACATTTCTTTTGGCCTTTTCCAGCGCCTTGTTTCACAACGAAGTTGATGAGAATTAGTCCTTAATTGAGCAATAAGAATTTTAGATCTCCAATAAATATTGGCCCCTATGTACGCCTTTTGCTAATGGTTATGAGTGGGGTTAAACTCTTCAATATAGTACTTCTTCTTTCTCCCTAGCTCTTTCTCCCAAGTACGTTTGTGGAACTTATCCATAACAAATTTTTTTATCTCTTTACTATTTGTAGGACACATGCTCAAGCAAATGCCCCATTTACTAAACCATTTGTTATTTTTCCACATCCAAGTCTTCTTTCTTTTTCACAATCTGTCACTAAACACAACCTTAGGCCATCTACCCTCTTCGATTTGCTCAATTTTTTTCAAATACCTTATGACTCGCACCATAGCAATTGCTTCAATAGGAGCAACCCCTGTTTCACTTAACAGGGATAGCATAAGGAACTGCACTTTTAATTTTGAATTTGTTTGTAATCAAATGCTTCTGAATTTTCTTAATTTGTTTCCACTGCATCTCGGTTGTGTTGCTGGCCCACAGTTCACAACCGTAGAGAATCACCGGAATCACTAGAAGCCCAAAAAGAGTAAGAGTGGTTTTCCAGTCCCACATCTCTGCCTCTCTACACCTGTTTTGAAAAGCATAAATGCTTTCCAACCCCCTAAAGTTCTTTTCTTTCTACAACCATCCCAACTTAAATTTATGTTGAAGTCAATTCTGAGGTATTTGTAGTCTGCAACTTCTTCCAGAATGTTGCCTTCAAAGTAGAACTTATGCTGGTAATGCTTTCTTTTGATTTTGCAATGGGGTGATTTTTCTCACAAATCGACCAACTTAAGAGTACAATATGTGTACATCCTCTGTACACCCTTCATACGGTTGAGCTATTCAAAACTAGCATATCTCAAAGCAACCAGCTTGCTAGTGGCTCTTATGTTTAGGATTGAAAATGCATTCATAAGCGTAAACCTTAAAACCTTAGACATAGACGTGAGGATTTCCCTGCCTATAAATCTGTTCAAGACAATAACTATTGAAAAAAATGCATTCATAAGCGTAAACCCAAACCCTAGACGTGAGCTAAGGGAGAGGCTTGCTGCTTGGCAGCTCCACTTGTTAAAAAACATTTCCAGATTTTGTAGTTCCATATACATGGGCTACACAACGATGTGTTAATATACAGCTCCACTTGTTAAAACATATTTCCAAATTTTGTAGTTCCATGTACATGGGCTACACAACGATGTGTTAATATGCTTATGAGGAGTTGTAGAGACTTACCATTAAAATCCTTGAATCTATGTTGTTGCTCTTATGTGTTAATTATGTATAGACTCCATAAATGTATTTTTTTCTTTAAAAATAAAAAATATGATACAACATTTTTTTAGGTATATGATGCAACGTTAATATACTTATGAGGAGTTGTARAGACTTACCATTRAAAATCTTGAATCTATGTTGRTGTCCTATATGTTAATTATGTATATGTATAGACTCCATAAATATGTTTTTTTCTTTAAAAATAAAAAATATGATACAACATTTTTTTAAKTATATGATGTAACGTTTCTTTTGGTATGTAATGTAAAATTCTACTGATATCTAGTGTTAATCCTATAATAATTTGTAGGCTTAGATTGTAAGAAAATGACTAAAAGACAAGGAATGGTTGATCCCAAAATACGTGAGTTGTAAGTGTTAATCATATAATAATTTGTAGGCTTAGATTGTAAGAAGATGATTAAAAGACAAGGAATGGTTGATCCAAAATATGTGAGTTGTGAGAAGATGACTAGAAGACAAGGAATGGTTGTTGGCAAAACAGGTTAACAATGTGTGCCCATGTAACCATTAATATTTATTAATATTGTTATATTATAATTTTAATTAACCATGCATGCTCTAGATCCTTGAATTGAGACAGGAGTCCATATATTCTCTTATAACATTGCAGTGTTTAAAGTTTATGATTACATATCAACATTGCAATGTTTAAAAGTTATGATTACATTTGAAAAACAAAATATTGCACTGTTTAAAGGTTATGATTACATATGATAAAAAAATCGTTACATTGTTTAAAGGTTATGATTATATATGATAAAAAAATCATTAATCAATTTCTAAGTTAAATATTGTTACTAATTTGTAACATCTTTTTAATCTCTAAGTTAAATGTTGTTACCAATTTGTAACATCTTTTTTATGTAATTTTTAAATTATAACTAAAACATGTTCTATGTAAATACAAGAGTTGAAGTATATAATGAAACTAAATGACAATGTTGGTTTTTACATGAGACATGATTTCAAAATGATGTGTGAATATCATGAAATAATAAATATGGTTTTCCAAATTTAGTGGATAAACGCATCTATTTGAAATAAACTTCAAAGGGATAAGTGAATACTGCAAAGTAAGAGAGGTTTTTGAGATAAGTATATTAATAYAAACATGCATTTTTTATAATTATTATTTACAAGTAYTCAATGTTAAATTGTATGTTTGCAGGTAGAACAATTGGATGTTGATCATAATGAAAGGCAAGAATGTAAAGTCCAAATGTTACATGTAGTGAAACAAATATGCAAATGAGATTCATAAGATGTGAAGTCATTAGCAATGATGAATGTAGCTTGAGTCTCGATGAAGGTAACTCAAGTCGAAATGAATCACACAACTTTTTAGGGATCATGGAGTAGAAGGTGCATGCAAAAATGGTAGTTTGTATAACCAAGGGTATGGAACAAACATTGTAGCTTTCAGTGCAGTGATTTTCAACAATAGACCTACTTGTTGCACTTGCTCTAAAAAATGCAATGTTCCTTTCAACCTTGAGTGGTGTTTACTAGGAAGTGTCATTATTATCGCTACCTACTAGTACCTTTGAGGGATGCACAAGTTGCACCTTCAATTATACTAGCAAGGGCACTACTACATTGCTAATTATGTAGGTGTAATAAATCCAAAACCAAACCAAACTCATCTTGGGCAATAATCAGAACATGACTTCATAATTCTATCGAGCCTTGGAAATATCCAATTTTGACATAGTTGCAAGCCATGCTCTCGATGATCCAAAGTTGTTCTAGAATATTTCAAGCTACTAATAGAAGTGACCTAGAGGACATGTCTTGCACTTAGCTCCACCTTGTGAGATGCAACTTTACCTTGAATCCAAATGCCCCATGGAAACGAGAGTAAGAAGGTGGTTCAAAAGATTTACCACCTATATGTTTGAGAGCCACATAAAAGATTGTTTATGTGAAAAAACCTTTGCTTATAACATATTGTTAGAGACACTCTTGTTAATTTTTTATTTTCAATAATCTATTAAAAATATATTAGCTCGAGTCATTGTATTTTACCCCTTTCTTATGTTAGCCCTCAAAATTCCTTTATCTGTAGACCCCTTAACATCAATGAATAAAGATAATCTCTCTCTCTCTCTCTCTCTCTGTCACACACACACACACACACACACACACACACACACACACACACACACACACACACACACACACACACACAACCATCGAGGATAAATATTCACAACTCTTTAGTGTTGAATTCATCAAGGATATCATGGTGTAGCAATGGAAGACTCGAGTGAAGTTTATTATAGTGAACTTGACATTGAGGAGAAACCCATGGATGCATGTATTGACGTAACTTGTGCAAATTGTCTTCTCACTTTAACATTAAACTATAATCTATATTTTAACTCAAGAATTATAGGACATTGATCATATGTTTCTTTAGTCCTTGTGTTTATAAATATTTTCTTCTATGGTAAATGATCTAGGAAACTTTATGAATCACCTTATACATGTATAAACTATTAGATTGATGTCAAATTTCCCATAATATATGGATAAACACTGCAAAAATGATAAAGCCAACAAATATATGGACCAGAGATCAATTTCTCTCTCTCTCTCTCTCTCTCTCTCTCTCTCTCTCTCTCTNCATAAATTTCTATCATTGTTATATATGTATGAAAGGCCCTACAAATTTATGTAAGACATTGGCATTTAACATTCTCACAATAATGATATAAGAAGCCAGTGATCAATGACAAAAAATATATAGACTTAATATTTATCACGTCATTTATATCAACAAGTAAGTATGTCACAAAGTGGCTAGTCTCTCTCAAATATAGAAATGAGGAAGTAAAGAAGCACTACGTTGAATATAGAAATTAATAAAGTAAATGAGAAATCATAAAGACATAATTTTTTTTATAATATTGGTCATATCAATAAGCACTTGTCCTCACAAAAACATGAAAATAAAAATGTGTAAAATTGATCACATGAAAATGAAAACATCACTTGGGAAGTGAAAATAACATTTTATTTTGTTTTTTAGTAAACAAAAATCAACAATGATGTTTGAAAATAAAAATCATTTTATATGTAAATTTATAAAATTGCCACATGGCACTTTTATAAATTTACATATAAAATGATTTTTATTTTCTTTTTTTGTATTTTAAAATTAAAGTTACACTCTCATGGATTTATGTATAATCTATAATCTCATTAACCACTCATAAAATGGAATGAATGGAATTTAAAATTTTAATTTTTTTTTAGTTTTCAAAAAATTCAATTTAATAAATTGTTTTCTGAAAACATTGGAAATTGTTGGGTTGTGACAACACATACCCTTGTCGTTATATTAGTTTGGAGGGTTCTCAAGCGTTTGGCTTTTCGTATGCCTAGAAACGCTTGAGATCTCTCATGTTTAAATGTAGAAGCCCGTGAGGAGCTTCTTGAGAATTATAATCCATTTTCTCCATTATTTGGCTAAGTAATAAAGCATATCATTTCCCCCATTTTTGTTTGTCTCTTTGATTTGTTTTGTTTGTTGTGTGATGTATCTTCTCTATTATCTCGATTTTATATTGACTCATTTTTGCAAGCAAGGTTCAACAAGTGGTATCAGAGTTGAGGTCTAGTGGTGGTCTGTGAGAGATGAGGGAACATGACTGGCACGTACAGAGGAAGAAGGGGGTCGAGCAGAGCCATGGTGAGGAGAAGCCAAGACACAACACATTCATTAGACGAGGTAGTTGGACGACAACCCTCGACGAAGGTTATCGATTAGCGGGAGGACGAGGTGGTTGGCGACTGACCCACTAAGTAGTGGATACCCATGAGAGTTCCCTAGCAGGAGAAGAGGAGGTGGAGGTTGAGTGAGAGCAACAAGTGGTCTCGTGGGAGGGACCAGATACAACAACAAGTGGTTTGTATGCAGAACCACGGTTGAAACTGCACTCCTCTTTCCACCAATTGTACGATTGATTTTGCCACAACACCCTACTCTGCTCATTTTCAAAGCACAAGATTCGCTTGCTTGCCAAATCAAAATCAAGGGTTTTAGTGAACTGGTTTTGGGGTCCGCATGCAGTTTCTAAGGAATCTAGGGCTTCTACTTGATGGGATTCGACGGATGGCCATGGAGGTTTGTTGGAGGTGACTATGTGGGAGGAAACCCTACTCGGTGATGAAGTATATATTTCCAAAAGTTTTATTAAAAAAAAGGATCAACCCTTTTTTGTTTGTGGATAAATAAATATTTTAAAGTTTAAGAGGGTGGGGCAATTCTCCATTAATATATATTCGGGAGTTGTGCAATTGTTTATTAGTTAGAATTACATTCACTTGTGTTGAAAGTTTTGGTGTTTATTCTAATGGTGAAAGTCTTAAATGTTAAGTTCGAGGTGAAGTTCATGATTCCTTAAATGGACATACGACAATAAGACCTGGTTAGATATGCATACCCCGTTTTTGAAATTTCACCGGTAAAGTCTAGACTTAAATCTAGGTAATAGGGGGGAGCATGTCGTATTCTTGGATACCCTGACTTTGAAGTTTGGTCGGTTTTGGTCATGGGAAAATGGGGGAAATTTAGGTCAAGAGTCGTGGTTTTGGGCACATGGTTCTCGTAGCCTATGGATTGCATACTCCATTGAAATTAGCTTGGAGGTGAGGGGTGAAGGCTCACTTGGCTGGCTTGGCAAGATTTGGTCAACGAGACAAAGTGTTTATATCTCTATTGGTTATGGTGATGGAGCTAAGGGATGCATATTGTGGGATCATACTGTCCACAAATCATCAGTAACAGAGATATGTGCTATGAGAAGTTGTTCAGGATTGAAAAGGGAGTTTTGTTTGCAAACTTAAGGAATCATTGTATGGACTAAGGTACCTAGACAATGGTACAAGATGATTGATCCCTTCATGGTGAGCCAAAGTTTATTAAGAAGTCAATATCATCATTATGTTTATCGCATATTCGTTATCTCGGTGTTATATTGATGTTATGCTTGTTGCAAGCAAAGCATTGTTGAGATCAATAGGTTTAAGGCCCAGTTGGCCAGGATGTTTTAGATGAAGGATCTAGGAGAAACAAAACAAATCTTGGGCATAGAAGTACATAGAGACGGGAAAAATAGTAAGTTGTGGTTGTCATTGATGAGGTTCAATATGAACTTTGTGAAGCCAATAGATATCCCCTTAGCTTTTCATTGTAAGATTTCTTCAAGTTTATGTCTTGGTAGCAAGGAAGAAAAGGATTATATGTCTCGTGTATCTTATGCAAGTACAATATGAAGGTTGATGTTTGCGATGGAATGTTCAAATATTTCACATGTAGTTGGTGTTGTCAATGGACACATGACAAAACCAAGTAAAGAGCATGGAAATGAGTGCTTTTGTATCTGAAAAGCACGAGTATCACCTACAATGGTTTCAACGATTTAGTTTGTGGTTATGTTGATTCAAGAGATTTGTACAAGAGGAGATCTACCTCAAGTTCAAGTTACTGATGGAGGTGGAGTGGTCCATACTAGAGCAGACTATGCAAATATGTTCACGCAACCAATGTTGTTAGAGAAGTTGTGGTGGTGGTTGGATTCTATTGGCTTGCAGGAAAGGTGATGATTGATTTGTTGGGAAAGGTACCATGAAATTGTTGTCAAGGTGGGGATTGTTTGGTTGCGACAACACATACCCTTTTTGTTACATTCATTTGGAGGGTTCTCAAGCGTTTGGCTTTCTGTATGCCTAGAAACACTTGAGATCTCTCATGTTTAAATGTAGAAGTCCGTGAGAAGCTTCTCGAGAATTGTAATCCATTTTCTCCACTATTTGGCCAAGCAGTAAAGCATATCATTGCCCCCATTTTTTTTGTCCCTCTAGTTTTTTGTGTGATGTATCTTATTTGTTATCTCGGTTCTATATTGACTCATTTTTGTACGCTAGATTCAACAAAAACTTTATAAAAAATTCTATTGTAAAATTAAAGTAATGTAAAGTCAATGAATTTTGATTTGCAAATGAAACATATACTCTGTACTTTGGCATGAACTAATTATTAAATCTATATAACAAAGATAAATTAATAACATCCAAAATTAAAGAAAAAAAGATCAGGTCAATACAAAAACAAGATCAAGAGTTTCCAATGTATGAGTGCTTTTCTTACTATCTATCCTTATCATCTCTCTTATCTGAAAAAACAAGATAAAGAGTTTCCAATGTATGAGTGTTTTTTCTTGCTATCTCTCCTTCTTATCATCTCTCTTATCTTAAAAAAATCCCTTTTATTCTTTATCTCTTAATGAGTCCCTCCAACAAGTACGATTTGAGTGCTTTGTGTTTTTCTCATTTGTGCTCTAACCTCTTTCCATTTTATACAATGCCCACTCTCYCCTCYTTATTATTGGCATTGTGAACAATATTAAAGAAGGATTTGAAAATCATAATAACAATATTGAAGAAGGATTTCAAAATCATAATTAATATTGATTATCTTATGTTATTATCCTATAATGTTCTTAAGGGAATTAAGTTTTAGCAACAATGTTGTTGTTAGGAAGTTTATAATGTTCTTAAGGGAATTAAGTTTTAGCAACAATGTTGTTGTTAGGAAGTTTGAAGGAGCTTTATTCCACTAACATTTAGTTTAATAGATTAATCATTTACTAACATGGGATCATGTTTGAAAATGAGCAACTTACTTCATTAATGTTAGATTAATTATTCATATATCTATTCAATGATACTTCTACTAGTTATTCATGAACTATTCAAAAAAAAATGTCTTGTATTTTAATTAAAGTAACCACCTCAATTCATTTTGATGTTTTTTATTTAAAAATGTGTTTTTTTTTAATAATCATTATTAATGACCACAAGTATAGTAATACATGATTTCTCCCTTGGCAAGTGGTTAAATTGTGATGGGGTAGTATTTGGTGTCATGTATGGGATTAACGATATATGCTACTAGGGAGTGTTGCCGCCTTTATACACACCTGGGTGACGTGGAATAAATCTTCAATCCACTTGGTGTGTCCTTYGGGGCAAGTCTCGAGTCGAGGTGTTGTCACCTGATCCTTGACTCCTCCGTCTATGCCAAATCCTAGAGAAACCAAAGGGGGTAGTTCCTAACAAAAATACTAAGGCCTGAAACTAGTATAAGTACGAAAATAAAATCTAGGAGTTTATTGCAGTAAAGACAATTACAACAAGAGTAAATCTACACTAGCAACATATACCATTCATACATTCATTGAAGTAAAAGACTGATGGAAGAGATATTCAATAAGAAAATGCTTGCACAAGATATAATTAAAGGATATTGGTGCTTGCAAGTGAAATAACCATAAGCATTGAGAAATATTTTAAATGAAATAAAGACTTGCTTTGCAAAATGAAAATTTTGAAGCAAATGGCTTCTTAATATGAAAAGTTGAGACCAGTGCCAATGAGATAGTGTAAATTATTGTTGAAGGTGTGATGTACCCTATGGATATTACTTTTAAAATTGGATTAATGTTGGATTGATTTTTATTGCAAATTGTTTGTAAATTGAAATGATTGAAAACCAACTAAACTAATGTGTGGCCTCTCCAGAGGCTATCTCTTTGGTTGGAAATTTGTGGAGAACTTGTTGAAGCCCAAAGACTTCACCAACAAGTTCAATGAAGGTGTCGAAGGTCCAACACACGGAGAACCTAGATCTCAAAGCTCTCGTCTGACTTCACACACTCCCTTCATGCAGTTTCCATAACATCAAGATAACTCCTTTTGAGATTGTTCTAGTTAATCTACTCCACACTAACGAGCCCCGATTATGATGAGTTCCCAGGATCAAGCTAGGATCGCAACGATTCAGAGCATACACTGGGGAGCTGAGGGGAAGGTTTATTTTAAACAATAAATAAATTGTAGGGAAGCAAATGTTTTGCTAATTACTAAATCCACACTGACCAACCTCTTTGCAGAGGAGCCGAAGGGATTGGTTTATTTGCCAATAGAAAGTAAAGACAAAAAAGTAAAGTGTTTTTTAATTACTACAGTCCACACTGACCAACCTCTTTGCATAGAAGCTGAGGGGACGGGTTTATTTTCCAAAATTGAAATTACAAAACTTGAAATGAAAACTAGCTTAAACTTGAAATGAAAACTAGCTTAAACAATTGAAGAATTACTAAACAAACTTTTTAGCAAAAAATGAAATGTGTGATGCTTTGAGAGATTGTGATTATGTTTACTTAGTTGTTAGGTTGTGAGATAGATCAAGCTTAAGACAAAAGCAAAAAGGAAATCATGCATGAACAACAAGAACACACCACCATCGATTCCCCCTTGGGGGGAAAAGAAGAAAGAGTGAGGCCTCCTTAGCCTAATTTATTTTATTAACCTTCTTTGCAATCTTTTCTTTCTTTTGGAGGAGACTTGTGATCCTTATAGCTTGGTATCACAAGTATTACAAGTTTAAAGAGAAACTAGTCTTCAAGGTTCACTCTTGGGGCTCAAGTTTCTTCAAAATTTCGCCCAAATTCGCCAGAGTATCCCCTTGTTTTTATTGTGACTTGCTAAAAACCAGCAAACAAATTTATTAGAATCCACTAAAAATCACTTTAAGAAAGTTTGTTTGATAAGGCAAAACCTAGGCTAAATTTTTCTAGAATTTTCGCATGCAAAATTTGAATTTTTTTGTAGATTTTTTGACAATTTAGGGAAACTAAAGAGGCCGCTTTTCCCAATGATATTGCTTGTTGTCCTAAAACAGTAAACAATATTAATGAGATGCCAAAATACAAATTTAAACTCTTATGAAATGAAACTACCCTTAGCTTTTGGATTTCGTCAAAGAATTAGCATAAATATAGTGAAATTACAAGCTTGGTGCTAACCTACTTGCAAAAGCAACATGCAAAGCAAAAAACTTCCCTAAGATTTATCTTTAAAACTTGGAAATTAAACCTTGCATGTAATAGTAACAAGAGAAGTATTTTAATGAAAAAGGAGAAGGAGAAAAGAAGAAAGTTTTCCCAAATATGTGAAACTTGGGTTGTTGGGTCCCTTAGTGAATGGAAGAGGGAGTTCTTGCTCCTTAGTGCCTTGGAAAAACGATAGATGAGATCCAATCCACCAATCCTCCAAGCTAGGCAACCAAATGATATGCTCAACCTTGTTGTTAAAAGAAGGTATTTCCTACAAGACAAGACTCAATCAAGAATGTTAGTTCATATGAAAAACATACATGATTTTAAACTCTTATAATGCATGAAACAATAAAATCTAAAAAGCAAGCAAACAAGTTATATTTTACCCAATAATGTGATAGCACAATTTGAAAGGTCAAAGAATAGATATGCAAAATTAAGACTTAATACAAGTTACCTCATACAACATTTGAACATTAAAACATCCACACCATGAGCACCAACACCAATGGAACTCCAAAGTCTTTTATTCAAATACTTGAGAAAATGATTACAATATGGCTTTAACAAATAGCCTTTCCTTGCAAAAACTCCAACTCACCAAGAGGAGGGGGGTCGACCTTATTAAATAGCAACGGGGGTGAAGACTCTAAGGTGAACGCCCATTAGCCAAGGGAAGTGCACATGGCTTAGGTGAGGACGTGTGGGAGTGAGTGAGGGAGTCCACTCCTCTTTCAGTGTGAGTATTCTCCACTCTAATTAAGCACATGGGTGATGAGGGAATGCCAAGTGCGCAAGGTAGGTGAGGAGGGATGAGTCACCCTCTTGGGATTGCCACCCTCCTCCCTAAAMCCGCCACATAGGTAAGGGAGGTTGACTTGTAGCATTGGGATATCCACCCTTTGCCAACTCACTCAACTAACTCGCCTAACTCAAGAGAGAACTCGTCCTCTCAGTCTTGGACTCCAGACATAGCCAAAAGATGTCCCTGACATGTTTCCCCTTTTTTAGGCTTGYTGATTTTATTGATTTTTATGTCTTTTTTCTCCTTTTATGAACAAAAATAAATTTTGAGGGATAAAAATCACCTTTTTGACTTAACAAAGGAGGGATAAGGGTTTAGGGGGTGCTCTGGCTTMGAAAATGAGCACAAACATGGCATAYGACAACATCTGATGCCASTTTTATGACTTTTTTGACTTTTACAATTAAAATAACCCRTTTGCAAGAATTGTTTTTTGACTCAAAACATTAAATAAAACTAGGGGGGACTTAGCRCAATTTCCATATGACTTAATATAGATGACCTAGCATAGTAATATAAACATTTAGAAACTAGACATTGGAATTTCATGCCAAGGCCTAACAACCAGCACACACTCCAACTTTGGAGGCAATTTGAGTGGAAAAACTTAGAAATTATAACTCGCTTAATTTCTCAGGCAAGAAATAATTAACAAGTGAAAAAAAACACTCTAGAGTACATACTCATGCTTAGGTATTGGGTGGTCAAGTGTTTTACAACTTCATCATGCTAATCTCATTTATTACAATGCCCCACAAGGGATGGAAATGCGAAAAAAGGTGGTCAAAATGTCTGGTTGAACTTTTGAACACTGAAATTTGAGCAATTAATTGCTCAGTATTTGGCGGCTCAACTGCAAGTCCAACTAGTGCAACTCAATGGATAATAGGGAGCACATGAACCCACCAAAGGTAGCCTTAGTGATGACCACAAGAGACACAAAGTTTATTGCAGATACTATCTAGGTTGAAACCACCTTTTGGCTCTTGTGTAAGACCTAACATTGCTTTTGATTGACTAAGAGCTTGTCTTCCTCGGACACATGGAAAAATATTAATGACCCTAGACCCAAACACATCCAACATGAGTGAAACTCTATGCCCTTATGAATCACCAACATGTTATTTTAAGTGGCATGATCTTTCTTAAATAACGATGATGAGTTAACCAACATTTGCGGATATCAACTAGTGATAGTCGTCCTCACTGCTGATTGATTGACCAATGAGTTATGATAGGTTTTTCCACCTTTGAAGAGAAGTATAGTTGTACATGACAAGTGTAGCTTCCCTAGAATTTGTGGTATCATGAAATGATTTTTCACAAATTACCTAAAAACCTAATGGGAAAGCATTATGTATAAGATATTTCATGGTTTCACTCCTATTCATTTCACGATTTTGAGAATCATGAAGATATCTATTTCATGGTTCAGAGAATTACGATGAATGCCCATTTCATTATTTTGCAACCTATGATAAGAAAAAACACTATACATAATCCATTTCGCAATTCCACCCTTATCTATCATAGTTCCAAGCAAGCCATACACACACATCATGGTGTTTCTAGTTTGTTCCCAAGCATACAATACACACCCATCATGGCCTTTTCTAAGTGGTTCTAAGTCGTAGTCAAAATGACATCAACCAAAACTTGCTATCTCAACCACCATAAATTACAATCGCAATCTTAGAGTATAGTGGGGCCTCAACCGCCATAGATTGCAATCTTAGAGTATAGTGGGGCCTTTGAGGACCCGATGGTTTGATTTGAATGATGTATGTTGAATTATGGGAAGATCAAAGAAAATGGGGGCAATATGAGTGCCCTTTAAATGAGAGGTTAAATGTTTTAACATTTTGATTTTTTCGAATATACTTTGTCCATCACGGAAATTTAACTTAAAATTATAATTTTGAAGTGGAAATTTAACTGAACATTTTTTTTCAAATTATAATTTTGAAGTGATCCATATTTTAACTTTTTATAATTTTGAAGTGGGAATTCAACTAAACATTTTTTTTTTTAATTATAATTTTGAAGTGATCCATAGTTAAACTTTTTACTTTTTATAATTTTGAAGTGGGAATTCAACTAAACATATTTTTGTTAAAATTATAATTTTGAACTGATCCATAGTTAAACTTTTTACCATTTTGACTAGACAATTTTGTTTTTCTGAAATTATGGAATTCAAACTTTTTTTTCTGAAATTATGGAATTCAAGTAAACAATTTTTCGCTAAAATTACAATTTACAATTTTGGAGTCGTAAGATAACTGAGTTTAGCACCTTCAATACCCAACTACAATTTAAATGTACAATAAATTTTCCTTTCTCCAAACCATTTTCGTACTACATTTAAAGCACTGCTTTACGAAGATGCTGTGCATCCATCAACCGACAGATCAGATATCCCGCGGCTGGCTTCACGTTCATTGCAGTCCGAAATTTGACGGCGATTCCTGGTAGCCGCTGATTTCTATAAGATCGGATTTGAAACGAAATCCACATGAATGCTCAGCTACCTTTGCAGCGGCGAGTTTATTTCAATTAAAAACCGCTCTTCATTTCACGAAAATCCATGTTTTCAATCCTAACTCGAACTAAGCGGCTAAAAGAGTCGGTGTAACTTAATGCGAAAGATGTAAATTTTTTAATGCGAAAGATGTAAACGGCTGAAAGAGTCGGTGTAACTTAATGCGAATGATGTAAATTTTTTAATGCGAAAGCAATCGTTTTCTGCTGATGGATGGGAAACTTTAATAATCAATGCTTCCCACTAAAATCTTATGACTTCACAATGTCCGAATGACGGAGTGTGCGCTGTGTGTTATGTAGCCGAGCTTTTTTTGGCCTCCGCAAATTCTGTGCGAAGTTTAACAGGCAATAGACGCGAAGGAACGGGAAAGAATTGCTTCTTGAAGTATGGAGAAGATCGAGAATTTTGTGGTGAAGATCGAAGAGGGAAAGGAAGCGCAGAACGGCAAGCCTTCWGTCGGCCCTGTTTACCGAAACATTTTAGCAAAGGATGGCTTCGCGCCCCTGCCGGAAGGGATCGAGTGTTGCTGGGACATGTTCAGGTGCTTCTGATTTCCGTCCCGACGTATTTCTGTTAAATAAAAGTTAAGTTTAGGGCGTTTAAGTCTGAGATCGTGTTTGTACGCCGATTCTTTATTTAGTTGACTTGACTCTTGATAAAAAAATTATAGCAAAATGTATGAATCCATTGAAGCTTTTCTCCTTTGACGAAAAAGGAGGACAAACCGATTCTTCAGTGTGTAAATCGTAAGCGCAATAACATTCGACAGCTGAACCTAAATTTGCAATAGAATTTAGGGGCATTGGAAGTAATTAGACTATCATGTACGTTATTCCAGAACGCGTGCTTTTCCGAACCGATGAAGCTAATTATGATTTAAAAATAAAAAAAAATACTTATTGATTTAATATCATATGGCTGCGCGTTTGGATTCTGAAAGGATTAGATAGATTGTAAGAAGTTCTTAGGAGCCTTGGAAGTGATTAGACTATCATGTACGTTATTTCAGAACGCGTTCTGTACGTTATTTCAGAACGCGTGCTTTTCCGAACCGATGAAGCTAATTATGATTTAAAAATACTTATTGATTTAATGTCGATGCGCGTTTGGATTCTCAAGGGATTAGATAGATTGTAAGAAGTTCTTAAAGCAAAGCTTCACTAGTGTGGCTTAATGATCCATGATTTTTCGGCTCATGGCCGAATCGAATCACCCTGAAGGATTTTAATTAATCTTGCCTAGTTAAATTGTCGTAATATCTGCTTGTTATTTAATAAATGTTGCCGAGTTAAATTTTTGTAATATCTTCGTGTTCTTTCATTGTGCATTGTATAACACTTGCAGAACGTAACTAAATGAGGAATGTTCTTTCATTGTGCATTGTATAACACTTGCAGAACGTAACTAAATGAGGAAAACAATGTTAAAGAAATCAGTCATAAACACAATGATACTACAGAGATTTTATCCTATGCTAAACATCTCAATCATATATACAATGATATCATAGAGATTTTTTCCTGAAAACTCAATTGGAAAAGCAACCAGAAATATAATGATAACATAGAGATTTCATCGTGAAAACTGAATTGGAAAAGCAATCAGAAATATAATGATAACATAGAGATTTCATTGTGAAAACTCAATTGGAAAAGCAACGAGAAATGGTATTTGTTTGGCTCTTTTATGTTCATGGGGTACTGCATATTGGAACTATATATTCACTCATGTTGCATATTGAAATTTGAAGCTATATACTGACTTTATGATGGTATTTATATATTTACTCATATTGCATATTGAAGTTTGAAGCTATATGGTATTTCGTAAATAGTTGTTTTGATTTAAAGATAATCTTCGTTTTTTATCCATAGATAGAGTCAAATTCGTTTTTTCCTTTTAATGAATGGAGTTGTTTTCAGTTTTTCTATCATTATATATATATTTTTTATCTTAATTTTCCAATTTCAAAATTCGACTTTTTGTTTTAAGTAATTCCAATTCAGGTTTCTCCATTTTCATTTGTGACTAGTTTGCCTCTTTATTACCCTTTGCCAAGAAACCGTTAAACTTGTTCATCTTCCTCTCTAACCACCTTTTCCAAAAGGAGGTTATAGTGTGTTCATTTCAAAGTCAAATTGCTTTGATTTTTCCATAGTGTTATGCGACATATTATGATTGAGTAAAGATTATGATGGATATAGAGGAGTAGTTCACAGGTTTTATGAGAAGGTTAGAGTTAAAATCAGACTAAGTGAAGGAATGTCCAAATGTTTTGGTAGTGATATTGGAGAGGGTGTCTAGTGGGGTATGTGGTGATGCTATTTTTATAAGTGGATGATCTTATTTTAATTTCAAAAACAACACATGGATTAAGAGAACATTTAAAACCCTTAGAGCACTTTTGTGAGGAGGTAGGAATGTAAGTAAACATCACCAAGACCAAAGTCATAATCTTTTCTTTAAATAGAAAAATCAAACCAATCACCTTTTTTTTTTGAAGGCATTGCATTGGAGATAGTGAAAGAATACAAATATCTTGGGATTGACTTCCACTATAAGTTGAGTTGGGAGAAGTGTAGGACTAAAAGGATACACGGAGGGTGGAGAGCCTCATACTTACTCCAAAACAGGTGTAGAAAAGCGAAACTCTAGGATTGGAAAACCAAAAAAACCCTCTTTGGTTTGTTGGTTACGCTTGTTGTTCTCTATGGTTGTGAAATATGGGGAAGCAACATGTCAACTTGCACATGGAGACAACTAGAAAGAATTCAGAAGCAATTAATTACTAGCAATCTCAAAGTTAAAGCCATAGTCCCGTATGAAATTCTTTTAGCTAACACATGTACTTTTCCGTTAAAGAAGGCGGAAAACATTGATAACCAACACTGGCCCAAATTAGCTTTGGAGGAGGAGTTAGATAGTAGGAAGAAAACTTGGATGAAGCAAAATAAAAAGTGGTTGAGTAAGTGGAATATCCAGTTGCATGAATGTCCTATAACACCAAGGAAGAAATAAAAAAGTTCATGAATGAAAATTTTAGCATTGCCATGTGGACCAATCACAGTGGGCGTAAAAAAACATACTACATCAAGGAGTTTAAAATCCAAATTGTGATCATAGTGAGAAAACACATTTAGGAGCAGCTATTAAAGGAAAAGAAAGATTGTTAGTTGCATAGCCGGTTCACATCACCTTAGATGTGAGACCGATAGGTGGAGGGTACCCAAGAAAGTTTGGGAGGAGATAACTTGCATATTCTGCAATAAGGGTGTGGTAGAGACAGAGTGGCACTTTGTCATGGAAACTTTGTCATGGAATGTGCAGCCTACGAGGATATCCGCAGTCAATATGAAAACAACTTAAAGATTGACAACATACACCAACTATTTGACGGAAATAAACAACTTAAAAATCGACAATATGCACCAACTATTTGACGAGGATAAGATCAACCAGATTGCTAATCTTCTAGTCAAGATTCACACCAGAAAATCTGACATTAAAAAGAATGTGAAAATGAGTTAAGACTGCTATTCTCTTGATCTTTATGATATTCAACCTAGTAGATGTAATTAAAATTAATGATTTCATTTTGATTTCATGTAGATGTAATTAAAATTAATGATTTCATTTTGATTTCATTTCGTAGTTGACACTGAATGTCCACACCATTTGCCAAGTAAAAGATATTTTTTTCAATCAAGTGACTCCTACTTTTTCAATTACGTTAAGCTTTTTTATCCTTACCTTGTATCTGCATGCTACATAATACTCCGTCCCATACCTTCCGAGAGGTGTTGCATAACCCTTGTTGCCACATGGCATGGTCCACAACACCGATATGAGTGACATGACGCTTGTTAACCTATTATCGTAACTATTATCAATTTAACTATTTTTAAGAAATTTTCAAAAACTTCCTCAAAATCCAAAATTTTGTAAATAGATTTTAAATCCATACATAAAGCAATCAAAACAAACCATTTCTTTCTCAATAATCAATAATCCATTTAAGATCGCTTTAAAACATTGAACTAAAATAAAACGATGAGCATGTGTGTTGTAATCAAACGTAGCACAAACAACCAATTCTCAATAATCCATTTAGGATCCGTTCACACCATGGAACGATATAAACTAAAGCGATTACTACGTGGGCTCTGGCCAGACATAACGACCCTGGGACAGAACACAATTTCGTCAAATATACTCGCTCGATGATTACTCAATATATATGTCCTGAGGTGCCTGAGAACGAAATTCTATGTGACTCCTAACCACGTTGACAACGAAATTCCATGTCCTAACTCCGTCTAGGTGGCGTTTGTCAACATTGTGCTGCAAAAACAGGTAGGTTCTTTAATGCGAGAACAGTCAGAAAGTTTAGCAATCAATGCTTACAACAAACAACTAACAAGTTCACATAAATAAACGAGCCTTTTGCCCATCGTTTTACTATCGAGCGCCCGAACTTACAATCGACTCACTGGTGCAAGTTTTCATTTCGTCCGAAATACGGAGTGTTCAGCAGACCGCGAAGGAACAGGGAAAGAAATTGCTTCTTGAAGTATGGAGAAGACTAAGAATTTTGTGGTGAAGATCGAAGAGGGAAAGGAAGCGCAGAACGGCGAGCCTTCAGTCGGCCCTGTTTACAGAAACATTTTAGCGAAGGATGGCTTCGTGCCTCTGCCGCAAGGGATCGAGTCCTGCTGGGACATGTTCAGGTGCTTCTCATTTCCCATCTGACATTAAAAAAAAAATAGTTAAATCCAGGGCGTTTAAGCCCGTCATCGCCTTGATACGCTGTTTCTTTATTTAGTTGTTTTAATTCTTGATAGAAATTATAGCAAAACGTATGCATCTATGAAAGCTTTTCCTATCATGAAAAAGAAAGACCGTAAACCAATTCTTCAGTGTGTGAATCGTAAGCGCGGTAAGATAGAATAGCTAAACCAAAATTTGTAGTAGAATTTAGCATTAATTAGACTATTATACGTTATTCCAGAATGCATGCTTTTCCGAACCAGTTATATTATTTATGATTTTAAGCCTACTTAGAGGGTTTAATTACTTGGTCATGTGGTTTAAACTTTACGCCACTGAAAGGGTCCTGTTTAAGTTTTGTTTATGCACTTTAGCTGATGATTCTTTTCTTTAGCAAGATAAAATAAATATACATGTCACAACGTGCTTTCAATATCTATGAGGCGCTGTAAGCTAACGGGAACTGATAAACTGAACTTATTCGGCCTCCCTGGCTAGCGCTGGCAGTGGCCGGCTAGGTGCTTGGGTCTACAGTGCTTGTGAACTTAGCCTGTTGCTACTGTAAGCTAACGGGCACTGATAAACTTAACTTATTCGGCCTCCCTGGCCAGCGCTGGCAGTGGCCGGCTAGGTGCTTGTGGACTTAGCCTGTTGCTAACTTGCTACCCATTTGGGAGGAGTTGGTCATAAGCTCTTGCTACGAGGTCTCTAGTGCTACCTTAATGATGTAGTAAATCACAAATTAAATGCTCGATTATTAGACATCATTTGTTCTTGGCAGTCCATATTGATCTGACCCTTTGGAACCAGGCCTGTATACGTATTTAAAATCACCAGAACTATCATAAACCAGTTCGTTACTTGCTTCCAATTTTTAATGCATCGTGTGTAGTAGGGCGCTCCTAATTGTGCAAACTTTCGTAAATAACTTTTATTAATTACCTTTAATTTACTTAATTCGACTCAAAAGACATAAGTTTTCCAACACAATTTGACTCGAATGGAATACATAAGTTTTCTATTGACCCATTTAGTGTACATAACTCATAACCCGCTCTGGGCACTTTTGCATTTTTTCGTAAATAAAGTTTCCTTTTAAAGGTAAACAACTTTTATTACTTACTCTACTTAATTCGATTCTAATCCAAGATCTACACAATTTGACTCCGATCCAAAATTTACAAATTTTTATTGACCCATTCACCGGACATTAGTAAGTAGCCAGCCCTAGCAAATCATTTGTTAAGCTGAAACCTACATAGTAAGAAGGTGGGTAAACTTACTACCAATGCATGCTTTCCCATGCCTTCATTGATTCTACTCAATTACTAAATTTCAATTTAGATAATTCTTCAATTTCTAACTCGAGGTGCACTAGTCTTTCATGAATGCAAATGTTGGAAAAGCTTTTCTAATTTCTATCTTCTAAACTTCACTAATCATTCTAAAATGGCCTTTCTTTAACTTTTAATGTAAAACTTAATTTAATGAAAGTAACATATAAGTAAGGTAAATATCAACCTAAAATAAATACAATTCCTTAAAGGATATGGACTAGTCCATATTACTAAGTAGAAGGTGGTTGATTGGCCAATTGGGTCACAACCCTTCTCATGGTGAACCATCCAATTAATTGTGTGCAACGACAAAAAACAAATTTACGAGGTTTAATCATGGGAAAACTAACCCATATTTGAGAAGAAAAGTTTGTTTGGGAATTTATGAGGTACCCTTAGTGATTTGGAAGATGAACAAATAGGTTTGTTTGTAGAGCCTAGTTTGTACAACCTAAATGGAACTTAATTTACAGTTTGGAACTTAGGATAGCTATTTAGGCATATCAACCCAAGGATTATGGGTTCATATGCCCCTAGAAAGTGGTTTCCCAAACTCATATTTGTATTAATCCTTTAAAGGTCTTGCTTGCATATCAAATTTCTCTTTGCTTTCAACTTCAAAAGCATACTTTAAACTACATTTTAATGGTAGGTGTACATTCCTCTTGTGATTTCAAGTTTACTATCCAATTTTCCATTTCTAAGATCTGTTTAAAGGGTCTTTTTAAAGGTTTTTGGATTATACCAATCTATAGACCATCATACTAAAATAATGAAACTTAAAGGTCATGTTTATAGTCTTGTGGCTTCCAAGGCAAGGTGTAGAATTTCCCTTTTCTTAGATCTGTTTTTAGGGGTTTTGTAAGGTTTCTCAATTATACCAATCTATAAATCATCATACTAATGAAACTTAAAGGTCATGACTCATATTTATAGTCTCGTGTCTTCCAAAACAATGTGTGAAATGATTTATGGTTTCTTTAGTGTAATCTTTTATGTTACACAAGGCTCATAGTTTAAGCGTTTAAATAATAATAATAATTTAAGGTCTGTTACTCTGTCACTTCTAGGGGTAACTAGAGGAATTTGTTTTCTTCATGGTCCACATTTCAGACAACAGATCTGATGATGTTATCCAAAACTCTCCATAGACAGTTGTCCACAAATGCCTTCCATTACATGCTCAGCTCAACTCACTCATATAACATGGTGCATTTACGTAATGTCCCCATTTTTGGATTCCTTTGCTTTACAGTTGGAGGCGACCTTATGGGCTTATGCCAGCCTGGCCAGAGGGGTAAATGGACGTTAACATGGGGCTCGGGGAATTGGAGGAGTTATAAGAGGTCCAGTCTAGTCCATTCACCCTATTTCATCATCGGGATCACTTCCACACAATTCGTTCTTGGTTCCGTGGTGTTGCCGCCTTATACACACCTGGGAGACGTGGAAGAAATCTTCAATCCACTCGGTGTGTCCTTGGGGGCAAGTGAGAGTTAAGGTGTTGTCACCTAATCCTCAACTCTTCCGTCTAGGCCAACTCCTAGCGAAGCCAAGGGGAGTAGTCCCTAACAAATATACTAAGGCTTTGAAATAAGATAAGTACAAAAAAGAAATCTAGGAGTTTATTATTCTTTTTAAACAATCAACCATAAACTGATAAAACATGAAGTAAGCATTCACCATGATATATAATCAATAAGCATATACTTGCATCAAAAGGATACTGAGAAACAATTGTTAGATGCAAGTTTCATTTAAATTTATTTTCAATAGATAACCAAATTGAAGATGAAGTCTGTGGCTTTGTTGAATGTGAAAATTGAGACCAATGCCTTAAAGTGAATCGTGGGCAATGTAGTTCGTGTGTTTTATTAGGATAAATTGATGTTTAGTTAATGAAATGGTTTGGGCCTCCTTGGAAGTTAGCTCTTTGTTTGGAAACTTGCGGAGAGTTTACCGAAATCCAATGGTCTCACCAATAAACTCACTCAAAGTGTTGGATGTCCAAAAAGGTGGGGAGCCAGGTCCCGAGAGGGCCTGCCTTACTTCGCAGGTCACTTCAAGGCGTTTTTCCGCGCATTAAGCTAACTACTTTAGAGATTGTCCTAATTAATCTATCAACCACTAACCAACACAGCGTGTATGAAACTTACTTCCAACAGATCGAGACTAGCTCGCAACTGGAAGGGTCAGGAACCGCACTGAGAGCTGAGGGGAATTTGTTTATTTTTAAACAAGAAAACAAATAACTGAATTGAAATGTGAGACTAATTACTAATCCACACTGACCAGGCCTCTTGCGAGGAGCTGAGGGGATGGTTTATTTGCCAAATTGAAATTGCGAGAAATAAAGCTAATCTAGCAATTAGTGTTCTACTTTGCAAAGAGAAACTAATCTAGATTGATTCAACTTTACTTGAGGTGTGATGAATTGAGATACTACTTTTAGCTTATCCTTATACGTGAAATAATTTAGAACTTTAAGCAAAGAAAACAAGCTAAATGGAAGATGCCCAAAATCACAACACCAACCCCTTAGGGGGAAAACAAAAAGTGAGGCCTCATTTGGCTCACTTATTTTATTAACTCTGTTACAATCGCTCTTTTAAAGAGTCTTTGAAAAATGTAAGGACCCTTATATGAATGGATCAAAAAGGTTTACAACTTTTTTTCAGAAATTTATACAAGTATGGGGTACTTCAAGGGGTTCTTGAGGCTTGAAAACTTCAAAATTTGGGCAGCATTCCTCTTTGTCTTTTCGTCAAACCTGCAAAAACAGCAAGTTAATTGGGGTAGAGATGCCCAAAAAAGCTATTGGAAGACCCTGCAAAAATGTTAGTCAATGTACATAAAATTATAGAAAATTGGCTAATTAAAACTTACACTAAAAATGAGAAAAAATGTTAAGTAAAACACGAAAGAAAAGGGACTTTCTTTCTGATATTACTTGCTGTCCCAAATAGTAAGTAATGTCACAAAGATACCAAGATATGACTTTGAATCCTTTATAAATCAAAACTACCTTTAGCCTTTAAAATTTTTCAACAAAAATTTAAGCTAGAAGTAGATTGCAAGTTAGATTAAAGAGAGATCCAATTTACTTGCTTTACTATGCAAAGAAAAAGAGAAACTTATGATAATTCTTTTGATAAGACACTTTTACTTTGCAAGAAACTAAAGTAACCCAAAAATATATTTAGATTTTGTTTGAGGAGATGAGAAGAAATGCTTTAAAACCCTTGGAAAGCTTGGGCAATATGGAGTCTTTTCGGCATGAAAGAGGGGCTATTGTCCCTTTTGAATCTTGAAGATGAAGAGGATGCAAGCAACCTCCACCTCCCTTCAAGTATGAGACCCTACAAGCTTCAACACACTTACACACAATATCAAATAGTAGTATCCTTTACATATGAAATCCAAAAAGCATGTTAATCAAGCAAGAAAGCATGAATTCTTTGATTACATATGAGCATCAACAATATTTAAAATGCAAGCAAGCTTAGTAAATCTTGTTAAAAGAAAGATAATTGATCTAAGAATCAAACAAGTTTAATATATCAAAGCTACCATTTAACCAATTGAAAGAAATGTATCAAAACAATTTCTCCTCATAGATTGGTACATGACAATTAGCATCCACACATGAGATCCACACCAGGTTGCCTCCAAAGCCTTTCTTTATTCCAATATAGAATGATAGTACAGTTTACAACATGAAAGCAATCCTGAACCCAGCTTGAACTAACTTTAGCAATGGGAGGATGCTTGCTTAAATAGGAAAATGGGTGAAGGTTCCCATGAGGGAGGGCGCACCACTTGGAGAAAGGGGCACACCAAGTGTGAGAGGAGAGCAGCCAAGTGTTGAGGTGATGGCTGCCACCTCTCCAATAACTCAAAAAGATGCCAAGTGTAGAGGATGGGAGGGTATGGGTGTGCCACCTCTTAAGAGGTGGGCTGCCCCATGTGGGAATGCGCCACCTGTCAAGAGGGGCACACCTCCTTATTTGCATGTGCTCTAAATCAATATCCACAACACCCAATCAACCTTCAATCAAGTCGATTTTGTCTTTTGTGATTGCCACCTTGCCTTTTGAGGTTTTATTTCAACCCAACATGTCAAAACATGTTTCCTTGATTTGAGAATATGCTGATTTTTTTGATTTTATTTTGACTTTTTTGGGTTTTGTGAGCAAAAATGACTTTTAAGTGATTAAAATCACTATTTTTGCTCAACTAAGTGGGTACTTAGGTAATATGGATGTTCTAGGTCCAAAAATGAGCATCCCCATGGCATATTAAGTCCCCTAGTACTACTTTTTTAATACATTTTTATTTTTTAATTAAAAATTGCCGAATTCTGACAATTTTTTAATTAACTGAAAAAATTAAAAAATCCTAAGGGGGACTTAGTACATTTCCATAAGACTCTAGGAGAATGTTTAGCATGGTAATATACATTAGACACTAGGTTTAGATCCATGCTCAAGCCTAACCATGGACATATACTCCAGCTCTGGAGGGATTGAGCGAAAAAACTCATAAATTATAAATTGCCTGAAAACGACAAAATATAATTAGTAAGTGAAAAAACACTCCAGAGTATAGCTCACGCTTAGGACTTAAGGTGGCTAAGACCTTTTACAAGTTCATCATGCAACATCTCTTATTACAATTTTTTATAGAAATGTAAAAAAAAAAGGGGTGGTCTTTACGATCGACTGAACTTCTGAACTCTGAATTTTGAACAATAATGTTCAAACTTTGGCGGCTCGCTGGAAGTCCATCCTAGTGCAACTTTGATGGATAACAAGTGGCATTCCAATGATTCCGGTAAATTAAATGTATTATTGAGTATAAATTAATTAAATGCACTAAAGGTGTTATTTGGGTGATATTGTTGGAGGGAACACCTTCGTGTAATAGCTTGTTGGAATCGGGATGAAAATATCTAAAGGTTGGGATGATGAAAAAAGCACTTCCAGCGTCCGGGAATGACTTACAAGCCAAGTAATCACTTTTCGACATTAAAAAAGGGGTGTTTTAAGTGACTTAAAGTTCATTAAGTCACTTTACTTTATTAAAAAGGGAATACAAGAATTATTTAGTGTCATATACCAAAAAAGCCTAAGTTGAAACTTGAAAGTGACATTAAGTAATAAAGTGGGAAAAAGGTGATTAAGTGACTTAAATGAATAATTAAAGTCAAAACCTAGGAAAAGTCACTTTAATTAAATAAAGTGAATGAGGAATTATAATGGGAATGAAGTATAAAGGGGAGGATTGTTGATGTTTGGGAAGCATAAGGAAGACATTCTCCTAGATTAATAATTAATAATATAATTATTAATTATTAAATAATATTACAAATATATATAATAAATAATAATAATAAATCTAGTCATTTATTGTCGAAAGGGACACATCCTTTCATGGATGGTCACCATATGTTCTCTATATATGGCACATTCATCATTGTAATAATGAATCAATCTCATATCAGTTCACATAAAATTTAACATGGTATCAGAGCGGGGTTGGGCTTGACTCCTTCACAGGAGGGCCAAAGGAAATGGAAACAAGAGAAGGTTAACGTAGGAGAGTAGAGTAGAGTAGAGAGTGGATTGTTGTTGTGTTTGTTTGTCCATTCAATCGATCTGTTGATGAAGAAGACGATGGGTCCATTGGAGCTTCCAGAACAAGCAAGGATGAAACGCTTGGTAGGAGGCATTCTGCTCGAGTGAGGATGGCGCAAAGGTGAGAATGAATATCGAGTTGGGGTGAGCATGGCAGGTTGTGCGATGAGTTCCCTGTGGGAAGTGTTGGTCGGGTGGCTTGAGCCCATAATCTGTAGTGGTGTGATCGGTGGGAGATCGTGGACAACTCATGGTTGGATTACCTCCATCACAACTAGAGTCTGCCCATCATCCATCGTAACATATGATTGACTTAACATTTGAAGGTGACGTGTTGCAGGATCAAGTGCACAGGCTTGCTGTCCAATCCTCGTTATTTTGTCCTATGGATTCGATCTAGTATTCATTCCCTTACAAGTAAATGTAGGTTGAGGGTTCAGCCATCTCTCTGTGTCGCAATGGGGAGGAGAAGGATGTAGAGTTATTAGTGCTTCCCAAGAACACTAAAGTTTTTGTTACAAGCAATCATTGCACTAACTCTATGCTACTCAGCCTCCATGGCCTAGTCAAGAAATCCGTTGGATTTGGCGGGCATTGGCTGGTGCTCACTAATAAAGCAGAGACATGTTTGTCATTTCATCAACATAATGTGAATTGTCTCCTTGGATTGCTCGGTGGATCTATTTGTTGTGTAAGGTTTTCGTGGAAGTACCTATGTGGAAATGTTGATATAACAAACATTGTGTGAAAGATCTTCTCTTGTGAGGTCGAGAGATTCTTGATCTCACTGAGATATTCGTGAGATTCATTAGTTGGGTCTATTTTTGATAGAAAAAATTAAATATTTCTCTCCCAACACTGTGAAATTTCTAGGATCAAATTATACAAGTTTCGTAGTTATAGAAATGCTTGTGGGCGATGAAGGTTGCCATATGGAGACCAATGGAGGAAAATACTACATTGCTATTTAAATTTAAGCATAAGTGCTAATCCATGACATGGGTGTTGTTGGTGTTCTAGATCAACGCGAGTATTTGGTGTGGAAGTGATCGAGATGGACATGAGAAGCAGTGACAAACCCTCTGTAGTCGAGATCACGTGAAGCTTGTGTCAATGTGTTGATGTGGTGGTTACCATGATGTTGTGTGCTTTGGAAAGTGGAAAGGTTGTCAAGAGAGGTCAGTAAGGAAACACTATTATAGTGTTGAGAGAACATTAGTTATTGCCAAGAGTGCTAGCCACCAATGGAGTATACAATGCGCATAGATTTAAAGGGAAGTCAGTGATGACTTCCAAGTGGATATACAAGATCAAGCATGCAACAAACGTCAACATTGAAAAGTACAAAGCGAGGTTTGTGGCAAGAGGGTTCTCCCAGAAAGAGGAGTGGACTATGAGGAGACGTTTGCTCCAGTCGCTAGGTACAATTCCATCAGGACCATTATTGCCATTGCAACAATCATGGATTGGAGATTACTCTAGATGGATGTAAAGACTGTGTTCCTCAATGGTGTGATTGAGGAAGAAGTGTACTTAGAACAACCTTAGGGCTTTGAAATACATGGGAAGGAGTCCCATGTTTGTAGATCGAAGAAGGCTTTGTACGGACTCAAGCAGACACCTCGAGCTTGGTATTCACGGATTGATGGATATCTAATGAGTCTGGGTTTCTCCAAAAATTATGTTGATCCAAATTTGTACTTAAAGGTTGTTAAAAGTGAGCCTATGATATTGTTGCTATATGTTGATGACTTGTTTCTGACAGGGGCAAAGAATCTCATTGATCAGTGTAAAAGGGAATTGACCTCTGAGTTCGAAATGAAGGATCTTGGTTTAATGCATTACTATTTGGGATTAGAAGTATGGCAAAAGCTAGGTGAGGTCTTCCTTGGTCAAGGGAAGTATGTTATAACGATCCTTCAGAGATTTGGGATGATGGATTTCAAATCCATGACCACTCCCATGGTGACGAACCTGAAGAAACTGAGAGATTCTGAGTCAGATTTGGTGGATCCTTCTATGTACCGATAGTTGATCGGACCATTGATGTATTTGGTTAATACCAGGCCAGATATTTGCATTGCAGTAAGCACTCTAAGCTAGTTCCAAGATGAACCAAAATATGAACATTGGATTGCAACAAAGCATGTATCAAGATATCTGTGTGGCATAGTTAGTTATGGTTTGAAATATGTTTCAAACGATGATGTAAAGCTACAGGGATATACAAATTTTGATTGGGCAGGGAGTGGAGATGACAAAAAGAGTACATCAAGTTGTTGC
Organism: Picea mariana; assembly: GCA_032191745.1. Classification (NCBI taxonomy): domain Eukaryota; kingdom Viridiplantae; phylum Streptophyta; class Pinopsida; order Pinales; family Pinaceae; genus Picea; species Picea mariana. The sequence continues at coordinate 22,631 of JASDQU011310564.1, read as the reverse complement.
TTCAGCTTGGGTTCTGCCATGGTCTCTTGGATAAGCAGGAAGCATACATTTGTCGCACTCAACATTGTAGAAGCTGAGTATATTGCAGCCAATTTAGCGAGTTGTGAAGTAGTGTGGCTTCGAAAGTTGCTCGCAGGATTGTTTGATCAGGTGCAGGAACCGACCGTGACACACTGTGACAATCAAAGTTGTGTGAAGCTTTCGGAAAATCCAGTTTTTCATGACAAGTCGAAGCAAATCGAGATCAAGTGCCACTACATCCGTGACATGGTACAGAAGGGAGCAAATGTGAGCTAAGTCCTGCTCACTTAGTGTGTCCTTGGAGGTACAATGCCTAGGTTCAAAGCCCATGCTGTCACTTTGACTTGAACCTCTTCCGTATAGGCTTATTCCTAGGGAAGCCAAGGGGGGTAGACCCTATGAGATTAATGTTAAGTTCTAGGAGTTGGTTTTAATTAGTTAAAAGGTTGGGGGAAAATCTATCCTATGATGCAAAGACAACCGTGCAATATGCAATAATTCAATATGACAATCAAAGCTTTTTCCTAGGACAACTAAGACTAGTGCCTAAGATTGGGCAAGGGGTCAACTAAAGTTTGAGGGAGGTTGATTACACAAGAGTGACAAAAGATTACAATTATATCACAACAAGATTAGATACAAATCTACAATGAAGAACAAGATTACAACAAGATTATCTAAGAGTTACACTAAAGTTACACTAAACATAAGATACAATGGATACAAAGATACAAATACTAATTGAGTTGCTTGATTGTGCAGGAAATGGAAGATACTCAAATGGGAAACATTCATCAACACATCAAGCCTAGCATGCTCAACAATAGAGTATCTCCAAAAGGATGCACAACTCTATTGTGACTGCTTTCAATGGCAAACAATATTGCACCAAGTCCAACAAGGAAGTGCCTCCAAAGGATGCACAACTTCTTTGAGGACCAAACCAAAGATATGAACACACCACTTAACAGAAAATGAAATGCTCAAAGGAAATCCTCCAATGGCACAACTATGACTACTTAGTTACCAATCCACAACACATAAGATAAACTTGCATAAAAGTAAATGTGAAATGAAAGTAGATTGCTTGCAACATTAATTAAGTGCCAACCACAAATGATATACCAATGAAAATGTCTTAAGGTTAGAGTGGATTAAGGAGTTGATTAAGTTGTTAAGTTAAGGTTGAATCCTAACTAAGTGTCAACCCATTAAGTTGTTTGAGAAGAATAGGGCAGATAGCCCATTGTTGATGTTCTACACTGAGGGCAGATATTCTTTCAGATCTCACAGATGTGAGTGAAAGATTGGCCCAGATGATTCAGTTTATATCATAACATTGTTTCTGTGCAGGTTGCTATCAGATGTTTGTTACGAAGACTGTATGACAGTAGATGTATACTACTGTGGTGGATATGTTCCACTGTTCGTGACTATACGTTGCTGATCAAGTACTTGTGTGTTACTTGGTGTGGTAGTGTACCACTGGATTGTAGTTATGTACTACTATGGATTGACACAATTGTGTTCTATTTTTGTTCTGATTGTATTGAAGACTATCAACAGTTTATTGGAGATAATCATCAGCCAGATGAATGATGAACATAGATTTTCCAGACGGAAAATGGTTCAGAGCACTTTCTCTTCTAGACTAGGAAGA
>JASDQU011310563.1:21624-43527 GCA_032191745.1 Picea mariana | reverse complement strand
AGTCGGCCAGGAGCTTGTCTGGTCGACAACCTGAGAATAAAAAACCCTCGATGAAAGGAACTCCCCTGATGGATCACCCAAGGTACCTGACCTAACTATGATCCATGCAGACATTATTACATTATATACCCTCGCAGGGGTGCGGAAATCCCGTTTACAAAAATTTAAGTGCTGGCGTACAAAACACCCAGTAGAGTCATCTCTGTCTTCAACATAGAATAATCTTCATAATAATGAGTTGACCTCTGTGCTAAACAGGCGGTCAACAGAACCTTCTTTTGTTGAAAGATATCTAAGTGACAATTTCTTTTTGTGGTTGGTTCTTGTGTGACAACCATAAGTATTTCCTTATGTAACAACACTTCTTTTTCTTGCTTATGGTTGGTTCTTGTGTGACAACCAAAAGTATTTCCTTATGTAACAAATTTTTTTTTTTCTTGCTTCAACAAAGAATAGACTTGAAATTTCAATCATATGAATGCATTCAAAATGATGATTCATTAATGTGTGTATTAACCATTCAATCCTTTTAGTCTTATTTAATAATGTGTGTTGAAGTATGTCAAATGCATGGAATCCATCCTCCTCATGGTAGATTTGCTTTGGAATATGTGTTTCATATGCAAATCAATGATGCATTTTAGGAAATCAATGAAGGTGCTTTATAAAAGCAACAATAATCAGTTGGGAAAAACATGTTGGTCACAGCATATGGGCCAAGACTTGTCAGAAGGAGGGCCATACAGAATCCCTCATCATCTAAYGYGAGTAYAGAGTAATGATTTAKAGGACCATAGATGAAAGATCAAGCAKGCTTTATTTGGMAAAAGGAAAATGACAAGGTGGTAACTCAGCTTGGTAAGTGAGCTAAGTGACTTTATTCATGGGTTAGGGGTGAGTGAAAGTGAGGYAGGAAAGTATGAAACTTGTAAAGGGGTTGAAGCCAYGATCTAGTAATGATAGGAATATGACAAGTTTAGGATTGACTTCAACATGTTAGGCTCAAAGGAAAGAAAATGAATCATCACATAATGGCTCTGAGAGACTTCTTTTGATAGCTATTTYGCCTTACGATCTGCTAGTTAGCTGGTGAAATCTCTGCTTTTCATCAGCCAACTAGTTATAATTTCGCCTTTTGCGCTGGTGAAAGCTTTGTCTTTGGATAGCTGTAAAATTTCGAAAATGTGCTTCCCCTGTCCGCAATAAATCTACAAAAATCTGTTGATCTCTCATTTCAACAACAGTTGCACCAGGCACTGATACATCCCCTGACTTTAGATCTTCCATAATAAGAATGTGGTAATTACTAAGAGTAAGGAGATCTTGTACAGTCTCCATATAAAGCTGCAGATATGAAACTGTTACAGAATCATGCTCTGGAGAAATGTCTGCTAGAATGTCTTCCATTGCCCGCACCATAATTCCTCGGTCTGCAGTATCTTCATCCCCTAATCAACCAAGAGTAAATGTTTTTCCCGTACCAGTCTGCTCATATGCCATCACGGTTCCACTGTACCCTTCCAATACGCTCTCAACAACAGGCTTTGCTACAACTTCGTAAACACGCTTCTGAGAGGCAAATTGAGTAAGAACTTCATCAAACTGATAAGTGTCAGAATCCCAATTGTTCCTTCGCAACTTCAACCGTTGGAGCTCTGGCTGGAACTCCACGCAATCTACAAAATCTGCATCTGAAACAAGCTCCTCTTGATTCATAGGTACACTGTCATAAAGCCCAGCACAATACGTATAGCCTTCCAAATCTTCACTGTTTGAATCTGACCGAAATATGATTAATTGTTTTATGAAAAAACCCATCTTATTTCTTGGATAACCAACTATCTATGGAGACTGTAAGGAAGACTTGTTTGTCACGAAACTCATTGCTCGACCAGGTTAAACGTCCACTAATATTCCCCCCAAACCTTTCACAATCTCGGCATATATCTCTGATGTGTTTCCTGGATTGGTTGTATGAATGACAAATGCAAAATCTGCATTGATTAATTCTCAAACCATCACGGCCATACACAGGTTATTGTGTTCTACTTTTACTTTCTGAGCACTAATGTATGCCCTTTCATTCCACTTTGAAGCCCAAACCTTCTTTATTCGCCTAATTAAAACTGCTGCAATCTTCATGGCTCTAATATGAAAGGCTAAACTTCTATACGGGATACATGGCGCAATTATTTTAACCAATACCTGTCTCTTTAACACGAGAACCCTCAAAACCCTTGACCTGTAAGCTTGGCGCAAAAGTTTCTACGTTCCTTGTCTCTTTGCTCGTGGCCATATGCCATCAACTTGTCAAATATTCGAACCATGCATATATTTCACCACAGGACACCTGCGCATGTATTTGCCAAGCTGGCACTCGACTCTTGCTCTTGGCTCGTGGCCTGATTTGCATGCAACGGATACCTTTGATTTATCATAAACTTCAACACGCAGCTGTACTCATCAGATGTTGCACACGCCTTCTCTGCCTGTTATTTGGCATCTGGCATTTTGACTGTGTGTTTTATTTCTTTTATTTGCTGAGTAGAATCCTATGTGTATCGGGATATAAATTTCATATATAAATGACTCATGATGGAGTAAAAAGAGCTGGCGCTCAGTGTTGAGCTTTGATAACTTTATATTTTTAAGTATTGTGGAGACTAACATATGACATGTAAACTAGGAACTAGGAGTTTGGCATATGGTTTGACTCTGTAGTTTCCCCAAAAGTTTGGTCAAAACTCATAAGTCCCGAGAAGCCTGTAAACTTAGGAGTAAAATGAAGTGTGATCTAGTCTTGTAGACTAATGGCTTAACCATTTATTATGATTTTTGTATTGCAGGTTAAAGGAGAAAGGCCATAGAGTTTATGGACAAAAGACAATCAACAGGAGCTGTCAAGATTTAATGGAAATTTTGGAAATCATGACATTGGCTTGAAACCAGAAAAATAGGCAATTCTAGCTAAAATTTGATGAAGGCATTCAAAATTTACCCGTTCACTTTGATCGCTAATACCCCCAATGAATATAACCACTGTACCCCCAATATTGCATCAGTTTCTGACAAGTCAACCTCATAGAAAGTATTTGTCATCGTGTAGTTGCCTAGTTTGACCTCTATGTCTGGGATCATGTCAAAACATGTTATCGTGTATCCATCTTCCACTGCCACGTGGAATCCCTCAAACTCCTCAGTGCATAACCCCCTCTTGGCTACCAAAGACGCATCTATGAAATTGCGGGTGGCCCCACCATCAACTAAAGCGGTCATGCGCTGCCCCTGTACAAGGCCCTTGAGCCTGAGAGTGTTGTACCTAGGTACTCCTGAAAGGGTTGCTATGGTTCCCCCTTTCACCTTTCTACGAGGTTTTGTCTCCTCCTTGGGTTGTGCCCCTGTCGGTATCTGAGGTTTCTTCGGCTGCTGCTCTGGTTCATGTGTGGTCTCATCCTCTGAATCATTGTCTCCCTGTGCCCCGATATCCTCATCCTCCTCCTCACTTCCTGATTCCATTTCAATGTAGTGGATTTGTCCCTTTCCCATGCATCTATGCCCTGGGACCCAAGGGTCTCTGCAAGAGAAGCAAAGTTTCTTCCTCATCAATTCCTGTCTCGTGTCATCATCCAGCTTGGGATTACCCTTCCATTCCCTTTGAGGATTTTTCTGATCCTTGTCTCTCTGTGGTACAAAGGGTTTGGTAAAGGTTTTGGGTTTCATCGCTGAGTCCCCCATGTCTCTCGTGCGCACAATGGCCTCCTGTAAGGTGTGAGGCTTGAAAGCTTTAACCCAACCCCTCAATGGCTCTATCAATGCCTCGGTGAACAACATCACTAGTCTGTGCTCTGATATATCTGATACGACCACTGCCTTCCGATGGAACTCTGTGATAAAGGCCTCAACTAATCCAGTCTGCCTCAACTATGTAAGGTCCCTAAAGTGGAGCTTTGGATCTCTCCTGTCAAATCTCTCCATCAACCTCTCAGTGAACTCCAAATATGAAGTAATGTGGCTGTGACCCAACGTCACCAGCCCATGGTACCACCACTCGTGGGCCTCCCCCTCTAAGTGCAATGTGGCGAAGTTGATAGCTTTTGACTCTGTCATTGGGTTAAGCTTGAAGTATGTGTCAAGCTTTTGAACCCATGCCTGAGCTGAGCAACATGACGATCTGTCGAAAGTAGGAATGTTCAACTTTCCCACTTTCTTGATGAAATCCATGTTGTGAATTTTCTCGTTGCCTCTCTGTGCCTCCCGGGGTCTGTTTCGATATCTAATCGAACAGTTGTCCATCAAAATCATGTTTGCATGGAACTTTGGTCCTAGTGCCAAGTAGTCTCTCTTGTACTCCCCGAACAGATCATGTGGCACCACTTGTCCCTGACCCAGCTGTCCTCCTGTCTGCCCTAGTTGTCCCAATGATTGTCCTGCCTGGAACTGTGGGTATAAAGGTCGGGGAATCCTCCTAGACGATGTGTAAGCTCGGACTGGTGAAGGGTTTGGACTAGCCCTGCCCTAAGATTCATTGGAGCCACTAGACCCACCTCCCTGGTGTCCTCCTGAACCACTCGGCCCTCTTGCGGCATTGGCACCTATAGTGCTCATGCTATGGTGGAGCATTTGTGCACTAATGGTGATTTGTTGTATGGCGGTCATCAGGTCTCTCTGTCCCCTAGCTAGGTCATTCAACATGGCATGCATACTGTCAATATGTGTCTCAAGGCCTTTGCCCCTACCCTCGGGTGTCTCGTGACTGTCACCCATAGTCCCCTCTATCTCAGCCTCTGTGTCTGAACTGATATGCTCTCTTTCCTCTATCTCTGGCTCTGTATCTGACTGAGTGTGGAAGAGGGTGTAATCCCTTCGGTTTCTATCCCTCCTATCTCTGCTATGACCTCTGCGGTACTTAATGTACTCATCCCCAATATGTCCTTGTCCCTCTGGGTATTCTTCACCTGTTCCCGGAATCATGGGGTCATGAGAAGCACTTCTTCACAGGTTGATAGGAAGAAGGCTCTGATACCACTGAAATATCCCTGATCTAGTTGATCTAGATATCTACTGTTGAACTACGGTTTTGTCACTGAAGTATGATACTCTAGGGGTTTCTGGATGCGTTTGAGTTAATGTGTGAACATGCTTGGTGATTTTCACATGTGTGTTTCATTCATTAAGTGTTTTAGTAGTATAAATATAATGCATGCGAAAGAAAGGACAACACAGCTCACTGATATATATAATGAGGAAAAAGCAAGAAATACAATAATAAGCTGGAAGCAGATATACTAATCATCAATTAGATATCATGGATCGTCACTGGAATACAAATCAACTAACAAGAAATACCCGTGATCAGAAGAATGAAGGTTGATATGTGCATGCATGGATAGATCGACAAAAAACAATCTGGAAGCTCACGGTAACTACTGCAGAATCTGGAAAAATCGCCCCGATGGTGATACCCATCGAAATGGATTGGAAACTATCTCAAAAGAAGTGCCTTGGCCTCTAGGCTGATCCTGGTGACTATCAGACTAAATATCCGACCTCTGAAGCTCTGAATGTCACCCCCTAGGGGTTTGCGCACCTCCTGGGATGTGGGAGTGCGCCCTAGTGATTCCAAAGGTGGAATCTGATGATGTATGACTCAAAACGATCGTCCTAGTCTCCTCTGTAATGGGTCGGAAGGGTTTCCTCGGATCTGCTCCAAAATACCCCCTGGAACCTGAAATGTACCTCCTCAAGAGTTACGCCTTAAATGACTGTTTTCTGCTTCCCGGGAGATTCCACCGTCAGAAACTGATGGCAGGTGGCTCAATAGGTGTGCCCTATCTATCTCTCTAATGGGTCGGAAGGAATCGGCAAAATACTGTACTGTCTCAAGCAGCCAGACAAACCCTCTCTCTAACCCTTGCGCCCTCACTGGTTGAGTTGCGCAATCACTGAACTAGATACCTGTAATGCACGGTGAAATACCTGGATGGTATCTCCAATAGGCTAGGGTGTCTCTCTCAACACTGAAACCGATCAATGGTGGACCGTGGTGGTTTCCTCCAGAAATCCACAAAACAACAAGGGGGTCGATTTCCTCCTCCTCTGCAAATATCTCAACATCAAATCATAACATAATGAGGAATTAGGTCGAATTCCTCCCTTTATACTTTTCCCTATCTAATTCACCATTGACATCACTTAAGTTAGGCGTTTTTCCTCCTAAGGTGAGTAATTAATTAATTAAGTCCCCCTTTAACACCTTTTCATTCTATCTCTTCATTGACTTAAGCTTAAGTGACTTTTCCTATGCTTTTTGGCTTAATTCTTCGTTTAGCTATCAAATCACCCTTATTTCTCCTCTTGTTCCCTGTTTGTGCCTGACTATAGTCTACGAGAACAAATAGACTACTAAGTCACTCCTTGTTGGCTTACTCTTGGGAATGAGACATCACAATGTAGTTGAAAACATTGTCAATCGACAAAGGAAAGTGAATTGTATCCCTTATTGAGATAGGGTTGAAAAGCATGCCTCAAAGTACACTGAGGGCCTGAAAAATGTACCCCCAAATATGGGCAGACCATGGTGATATCAACCTCATTCCCTTTAAAGTAGAAGTGATATTCAAATAAAGGGTTGTGGATGCATTGAAAATCATGACCTTAGTTTTTACAATGGTTAACCACCAGTTATCTAAGATCACAAAAATTGGACAATGCATCAATTTGTCTCTGAAGCCCCTTTTGGGAGGAAGAGGACTAAATGGTTAGTGAATAAGAGCAAGGAGATTAGGATGTGATGTAGGAGACAAATATTCCCCTCATGTATGTTCTCCCTCAAGGGACGAGGCTAAGAGAACAACATTGTCAACAAGCAAGAGCAAGGAGATCAGGACAAGATGTAGGAGACAATTGTCTCCCTCTTGTATGTACTCTTTGAGAAAAGAATCCAACTCATCTACATAAATTCAAAAAAGAGTCAAAGATAGAAGTAAACCGTACTCGACTCCTATGTTGTTTTGAATGAAAGTAGAGAGGCCATGAGCAATACGAAGTCATCCAATCGCAGATTCATAGAGTCTCATAATTGTAGCCAAAGAGTCTCAAAGATGCTAATGTCCTGTAACCTCTTAATGATGCCTCTCTCAGGACAAAGTATAAGTCCCTCTTAAAGTCAACAAAGCAATAAAAGACTTTCACAGAGTGATGTCAAGCCTCCTCAATGATAGCTCAAAGAGTAAAGGTATTGTTGATAGTGTGGAACTCCCATTAGAAGCCTGTTTATCCTCTATGTTTGAGGTTCCTTCTCTCAAGGTGGTTTGAAAGCCACGTGTTAAGATATATAGCATAGAGCTTGGAAAAATGTGCCCAATCATGATGGATTTGTAATTATGAAGTGATCCCCATAATTGGGACAAAAGTCAATACCTCAATTGGTTAGTCAACATAAAATCCTTCAAGAAGTTGATAGAACCATTCAAACAAATTTTATTTTTCCAAGGTTTAACAACTCGACATACTTCAGTGGTTTATTTGTCAAAAAACTCAATAAATCTCATTGATTTCTCCTTATTTTTCTCCATTATCCATCTAGAGGACTGATTCTAAAACTTTTCATGGTTCTTCAAAATATTTTGGCTTTTGCAATAGACAGGTTATTTCACTGAATAAAGGTAGTTTCCCATCATTGTTTGATTTGTTTCTCTAAAAGCATTTGAATCTCCATCTATATCCATGATTGTGACTCAAGTATGAATACAACAATATAAAAATTGTTAACTCTCACCAAATGGATCAAAATTACATTCGAATATTATAATCCATTCGATCAAAGGAAAAATGGAGGTGAATGAAGGGAAAGCATTTATGTTATATGGAAAATACAATACACTTTGATAGACCTATCTAATGAGTCTACTTTATGTGTGATCTGAGGTCTCACTCTCTTATGAATATAGGGTTGGTTATGTTAGCTCTCTGTAAACTTCGTTTGGCTGAGACACGAATGACAGAGGCAACCTACAAACCAACTTTGAGATCTGAAACTAGCCTTTCAGACCTGGAGAGGGCTCTCTTGGTAGACTTCGTTTCGATACATGATATGGCTTTAAGCTATTGGCTAGATTTAACACCTTTGAATAATAAATTTCTGGTTATATTGGCGCAAGAGAGTAAGACCTTGGGCTATGGAGTTGGTTTAAGAAAACGATAGAAACAAATGACTCGGTGACTGAACTTGAGAGGATAAAGGCTAAACGAGCAACAGTCTTCAGTTTAAAATCGTTGTGTGTGGCGGGGAGAAAAGCACAAGAAGTAACTCGGAGCATCTTTGAGGATGAATTCTGACTTAACTTAGAGGAAAACGTTTTGTCTGAATGGCGCAAATCCCAGGGCGTTGCGCAACGAATCCTAGGTTCGAAATTACGTTCCTATTCAGACAGAAATAGATATGAATAAAGAGCGCGGGAGGTACATAAGCAAAGAAAGTAAACAATACATCCGGCTGCTACAATTAAAATCTTTTCATAAAAGCTTCAGGACTTTTGCATTAAATTTCGATCGAGCTCAAACTACATTCAATAGTCACTGTTTACACTAGTTTGCTAACCAACCCCTTTTATATGAAAATGATCCCCATATATATAAAACTAATGTCACCCTTGGCTGCTGGGGTCAAACTACTCTCTCCTAGAATCATGGATCCGATTTCTTTGAAAGAGAACAATAACTTCAACGGATTTACTAAAAATAGAAAACCCGACTTTGCCAAATCATAATCGTAAACGAAATATTCTTTACAATCATTGATCATGATCAAAATTAGACCAGATGGTTGTGATAAGTCATCATGTGCATTGCTGGACACTCTGTCACCCTTGCACAACAAGTCTGCTATGCAACAGTAACCTATAGCAAAATCGCAACAGATTTTGCAGTGAACTGGGAAAATAAGCGTTAAAGATGACATCATATCTCACTAATTAAAAACTATTTTTTGAAACCGAGAGAGATTTTTGTAGCTAATCTTGTTATAAAGAAAAACCTCTCTTGCTTTCTTGAAATTCATCTCCAGCTGGCCGGAATACGTGTCGCCAAAACATGTCCCAGACAACAAATCATGAAAACTAAAAAATATGGCTCAAAGATCCCTTCGAATATCCTAAAATATGGAACATTTTTCAAATCTGAGAGAGGTTTTTATTATTCAGTTTTTCCTCAAATCCTCAAAAAAAACCTCTCGGGGATTTTCAAAATTATTCTTTAGTTAGTCAGAAAGTGATCTTGAAGTTGATCACTAAACCAGTAATTTGCGCAGTGCAACCTATAGCCTGTGCACAGGAAAATCCTCTGCGCGACAGTCCACTGCATGACAGAATCCATTGCGCGACAACATCCTATGCGCAACAGCATCCCATGCGTGACAACCCACTGTGCGATGAAATCCACTGCGCGATGACATCCTCTGTGCAATGAAATCCATTGCACGACAACATCCTATGCGCAACATTCCACTGCGCGATGAAATCCACTGCATGGTAGAATCCTTTGTGCGGTGAAGTGCTCTGCACAGTGCGTAGCAAATTTTGCAGTGCACGGTTGCAAATGAAAATGGAAATAATAAATGATAAGCTTCCTTTTGAAACTGACCCTTGGAGATGTTAGATGATGCCAGGCATAAAAAAATATGGGTGCTAACAGCCATGACTTTGCAAATTGTTGACAAACCTGTAACCTTAGCTATGAAAATCATGGTGCTAACAATTGGCTCCAACGAGGATTCTATCCTCCCTGTGAGGTAGCAAAGAACAGTAGACCAGGCGCCTATCCATTGGGCTGCTCCCAAACTCAACTTTCCAACTGTAACTTGTAACCTGCATCCACTGAAAAACCAAAGCTGTATATGCTCCAAACTAAAATCTAAAACTAAGCTGAGAATGAAAACTGCAAATAGCTAAAAGAAATGCTCGTAGTACCGAGCTTATTCGCACTCCTACCTACCCTAACTGCAGAAAAAGATTCCAATCAAGTGAAATAAAAATGCCAATGCAACCATGCAAACACTTTATACACTTTTTGTTTTCTTTGCACATGCTTGCTCCAAAGACTGTTTACTAATAAGTCATTCAAAAATTTATCTATAAATTCAAATCTCAAAAAATTAAAAACATTGGGACTATTTGTCGCCTCCAACAAAACTGCAAATAGATCCTCCAGAACATACATAAAACAACAATCATGTTTCACCACTTCCACTGCATCCATGTTTTCATGTAATTCAACCTGTTGATTACCATAAAAAGGTTGAAAAGTATGTTGAGACTGCTGGAAATAACAATCTTCCGAATCAGAAAACAATGTTGGCTGAAATGAAACCCCTAGTGGCAAGCAATCCATATCTAACACTGATGTTGATTGACCATCATATTTATTTCCAAGCTGGTAGTTGATCACATGATGCAAATCTGAACTGAAATAACCTTCCATGTAATCAACAACAGGTTCATTAAAAGTATGAGAAGGTTGTTGGTCCTCTTCACTGATAACAATTTTTTCATGTAAAACAATGTCACTGTGAATGCAGTCAGACTTCACTACTTCCTCTGTTATCTCATGATTTATTTTCAATAATTCAAAGGAAAAAAAACATAATGGAAGACAGTTTTCATTTGCAAGTCCACTGCTTTCTTCATTTTCAACATCATGCCTGGAGGATTTATGATTTGAAACATTATAAACATTTTGCTTCAGCAATTTGAAAGATGCAAAACACAATGGCAAAGTTCTTTCACCTAATTCAAAACTTTCTTCATTTTCTTCACTGCTGTCATATGCACATTTTTCAATTTCTTTGGATTGTTGAACATACTCATTTTCAGATTCATCTTCGACCAATGGCTGCAATTTTGAACTGATAAAACCTTCCATATAACAAGCAACAGGGTCATTAAACACATGAGAAGATTGCTGCAATTTCTTGTCAATTTTTTCCCATGAATAAGTGTGATTTTGCATTAGCACACATTCCTCTGCCTCAGTGATCATCTTTAAATTTTCATTCAACAATTTAAATGAAGCAAAACATAAAGTTAAAGAATTTCCTTCAGCTGATTCGATACTTTCTTCATATTCTTCTTTGTAACTGTGATATGTAGGCTGATTGCTCTCATTACACTGCTGAAAATGAACATTTTCTGATAGAGAACGTGCAGTTGTTTATTCTAGGAAGTCAACATCATAACCATCATCATATTCATCATATATAGAAAAATCAACAACATCTACAATTTCATCTAACAAGAAAAAGCTTGGGACATCAACCTGCTCTTCAACAAGCTGATTTGCAAATTCATTTTCTTGACTGTATACAAATGAATACATAAAATGATCATCCCCGTGCTTATCATGGGATGGATCATAAGCTAAATTAGCACCTTCTTTTTCAATAAGTGGAATATAATCCTTTGCAAAATCATCAGCATTTAAAGCTTCAAGAGGACATATGATATTATTAACCCTCTTCTCAAGATTCAAATCAACTGTTCTTTGTTCACATTCATTGTCATGTTCTTTAGCATCCAACTCCTCATTTTGAATCTGTTTACATGCTTGAATATTGTCTTCAACTTCCTGAGCATTGTTGAACATCTGCTGCAAAGACATAGACTTCCTCTCCATCAAAAGAAAAGTTAAGTCTGATTGAAACGTTGTTACATAATGGAGCATGGCAGCAACTTGAGGTTGGACTTCTTTAGGCAGTTTATAATAAAGACTAGCAAACCTCCTACTGAAATTTGAGATGGTTTCATCTTTCATTATTCTCATGGCATAAAACTCTGAAAGGAGTAGATACCATGACTTTCTCTCACCCCAAAATCTACGGAAAGCTTCCCTCAATTCATCCCACGAGCTAATCGACTGAGGCTGCAAATGTTTGAACCATGCTTTGGCAGCTCCTTGTAAGGACTGAGAAAAGGCCCTCATAGACACATCATCATGCTCAATCTCAAAAAGGTCTATAAAATGCTCAAAGACCTGAATATGTTTTTCAGCTGAATGTCCATCAAGCTCTCCATCAAATCTAGGAAGGTACTTATGATGTTTCAGAGGAAGGTCATGAAGGATGGAAGGAAATTTAAGAGGACTGTATCTTTCTTGAATCTTGGAGGGTGTAGGATTAAGAACATAAGGTACAAGATCATCTTTGGTTTCATTAAGCTCACAAGAATGATCATGAACATCATATGGCTCAGAGGAAGGAGCTTGGTGAATATCAGTTATACAAGAAGGAGGTATACCTATAGTTTTCTATGGAGGATATACAAGGGTAGAATTATGGGCTTCATTTGAATGCAGTAAGTGAAGAAATATTCTTTTGAAAAACTCAGGAAAGGACAAGAAGATATTGATAAAACAGAAAAGTACTTATTGGACTAAACTTAAGCTTGAGTACCTGATTTTTCCATACTGCTCTTCCATATCTCTGTCAACAGGTCTCATTCTCCGGTGGAGTCTTTGAATCACATTTGAAGCTTGATTGGATTCGCCATGAACACTTTAGCTCTGGATTCTTCTGCTAGTGGAATCACCTTCAACTAATTTTCTGATGTGTGGAGTCGCCAGAGCAGAAATAGAACCAATATGTGCCTAAGTGTCTGTTGCTCTCGGATCTTAGAACTAAAACAATGTTGTTCTTCCCGAGAAAAATTTTCAATTTCGTCCCCGACAATGGCGCCAAAAGGTTAGCTCTACATAAACTTCATTTGGCTAAGAAACGAATGACAGAGGCAACCTACAAACCAACTTTGAGATCTGAAACTAGCCTTTTGGACCTGGAGAGGGCTCTCTCAGGAGACTTCGTCTCAATACAGGATATGGATTTAAGTTGTTGGCTAGATTTAACACCTTTGAATAATAAATTTCTGGTTATATTGGCGCAAGAGAGTAAGACCTTGGGCTATGGAGTCGGTTTAAGAAAACGATAGAAACAAATGACTCGGTGACTGAACTTGAGAGGATAAAGGCTAAGCGAGCAACAATCTTCAGTTTAAAATCGTTCTGTGTGGTGGGGAGAAAAACACATGAAGTAACTCGGAGCATCTCTGAGGATGAATTCGGAGTTAACTTAGAGGAAAACGTTTTTTCTGAATGGCACGAATCCCAGGGCATTGCACAGCGAATCCTAGGTTTGAAATTACATTCCTATTCAAACAGAAATAGATATGAATAAAGAGCACAGGAGGTACATACGCAAAGAAAGAAAACAGTACATCCAAATGCTACAATTAGAATCTTTTCATCAAAGCTTCAGGACTTTTGCATTAAATTTCAATCGAGCTCAAACTACATTCAATAGTCACTATCTACACTAGTTTGCCAAGCAACCCCTTTTATATGAAAATGATCCCCATATATAGAAAACTAATGTCACCCTTGGCTACTAGGGTCGAACTACTCTCTCCTAGAATCATGGATCCGATTTCTTTGAAAGAGAACAATAACTTCAATGGATTTACTAAAAATAGAAAACCCGACTTTGCCAAATCATAATCGTAACCGATATTATTTTTTACAATCATTGATCATGATCAAAATTAGACCATATGGTTGTGATAAGTCATCATGTGCATTTCTGGACACTCTGTCACCCCTGCACAACAAGTCTGCTACGCAACAGTAACCTAAAGCAAAAATGCAGTGGATTTCGTAGCAAACTGGGAAAATAGGCGTTAAATATGACATCATATATCACTAATAAAAAACTATTTTTTGAAACCGAGAGAGGTTTTTGTAGTTAAGCTCGTTATTAAGAAAAACCTCTCTCGGTTTCTTTAAATTCATCTCTAGATGGCCGGAATACATGTCACCAAAACATGTCTCAGACAAGAAATCATGAAAACTGAAAAATAGGGCTCAAATATCCCTTCGAATATCCCAAAATATGAAACGTCTTTCAAATCTGAGAGACATTTTTATTATTCGGTTTGTCCTCAACAAAAACCTCTCGGGGATTTTCAAAATTATTCTCCAGTTGGTCAGAAAGTGATCTTGAAGTTGATCACTAAAACAGTCATTTGCGCAGTGCGACCTATAGCCTGTGCATAGGAAAATCCTCTGAGCGACAACATCCTATGCGCGACAAAATCCCATGCGCGACAGCCCACTGTGCGATAGAATCCACTGGGTGACGAAATCCACTGCGTGACAACATCCTATGCACGACAACCCACTGCACGACGGAATCCACTACGCAACAACATCCTATGTGTGACAACATCCCATGCGCGACAACCCACTACGCGATGAAATCCACTGCGCAATGACATCCTTTGCACAACAACATCCACTGCACGACGAAATCCACTGCGCGACAGCATCCCATGCACGACATCCCACTACGCAATGAAATCCACTGCACGACGAAATCCACTGCACGACAGAATCCTTTGCACGGTGAAATGCTCTACGTAGCGCGTAACAAATTTTGCAGTGCACAGTTGCAAATGAGAATGGAAATAATAAATGATAAACTTCCTTTTGAAACTGACCCTTGGAGATGTTAGATGATGCCAGGCATAAAAACATTATGGGTGCTAACAGGAATGACTTTGCAAATTGTTGACAAACCTCTAACCTTAGCTATGAACATCATGGTGCTAACAGGTTACACAACTGACTAATAACTACCATCTGAATGTCTAGCCAAATATGTTCAAGTGGTTGACTCAAAATTGACTCGAACATTTTTCTATGTTGTCCTCTACTATTCCATTAACATATATATGTTTGAGTAGCTAGCATATTTATTTGGCTAGCATAGCCATTCAACTAACAACAACATAACATACTCTTAGCATAGTAATCTCCAATCCAAGCTTATATCCCAAATCAAAGCAATCAAAAATAGAATGACATAAAATGAGGTATCACTCCAATAATGAGTGGTTTACTCTTTACTCAGACATAACCATTTTAAGGTCTCCTGAGATTTGACATAGGGTGTCATCTAAAGATCCGAAAGTTTCCTTGCTCATTCCTCGGTGACAATCTAGTAAAGTCTCATGAGAGGGATTAAGAGGTAGCTGAAGTATCTTTGGTTTCACCATTATAGGACAATGACTCTATTGCATCAATGAAGAACCTAGTGACTAGTCATCTGTTAGCATGTTTAGTTGGAGGCCATAGCTATCATCCTCTAGGATCCGTAGGAGATGGGATTTGTTGTCTGATGATCCTGTTAAAATAGCTACAATAGTATCGATATGATCTGAGGGTCACTTTTACCCTAGATAAGGATGCAAGGGGATTATAGTAGGAGGGTGAGTGCTGCTAATCTTTTGTTTAGAGGTATGTATTTTTATGTTGCCAAGTACTAAGGTATAAATTCTCATAAATTTAGGGGGAAATAGCTTCTATAATCACAAAATCGGTGATTGGAATGCTAGCGGGGCTCAACTATGATATTCAGTTTGTATTCCTTTATGCTGATACTGAAGCTCCCTTGCATTAATTAAGTGATTCTCATGTAAAGGATATGCTGCATAGCTATAAATCATGTTTATGGTTTAGAGGGTTCAGAGGCACAGCATCAGATCCCTAAGTTTCAATCACTTTGTATGTTTTAAAGGTTGAGGTTATAAGATTTTTAGTATGTTCCATCTTCGAAGGAGTTTCATTTGACACCATCAAAATGATGTTTAGATATTTTTGGAGAATCTTTGGAACCCCTTAGTTTGCATTTGTTTTCTATATTTCATAGGAACAACCTTACATTTAGAAGGAATAACTGTTAAAAGGACACTGGAGAGCACTTTACTGGAATTCAATTGAAAACTAATTGTGTTTTCTCTATTTGCAGGAATTGATAAGGAGATCCCAGGATGGGATGGTTTCCTTGGAAAACAGAATGCAAGGTCTAGAGAGAATGGTAGAAGATATGTCTAGAGATGTAGCCATTTTAACTGGAAGACAAGACAACAGTCCCAGGATGGGGTTTGAGAATGCACCTAACAGGTCCTTAGGAAACTATTATGCAGCTTCTGATCATTCAAATCCCAAGTACAGGATGGGGAATGATGGAGGTTCCACTTTTCCAGAAAGGTTTTCTTCATCCAATGTCATTCAAAGTGGAAACATGGGACCAAGAGAATCTTCATGGCGGTTGCCTAATGCTGGTACAGATATGTGGGACAATCATGCACATAGAATTGCTATAAGTGATCAAGTACCAGAAGGGCAGAACAATTCTAGAAGAGATATGAATGACGTTTTGAATCAGGGCAGGTCATCAAGAAAGGATAGTCATAGTGGAAACCAGTCTGCCAATACAAGACCTTGGGACAGGGGGGTTGGACCTCTCAGGCTTGGAGAAGGCCCTTCTGCTAGAAGTGTTTGGCAGGCTTCAAAGGATGAAGTAACTCTTGCAGCAATAAGGGTAGCTGGAGAAAATGCAGGTGCATCAGAAGTAGAGGCACTTCCAGAGTCACTTCCTTCTAGACCTTCATCAAGAGTAATTAATCCTGAATCAAATGCTGAACGACAGCAATATAAAAGTGCACGAGGAGTGGGACAGTTTTGGACATTATGGAGTCGGGCAATGGAATGTCTGCACTCTGGGGATATTGATCAAGCCTATGTTGAAGTACTATGCACAGGGAATGAGTTGCTACTGGTGAGATTGATGAGTCGTACAGGTCCAGTACTAGACCAGCTTTCCACTGGGACAGTGAATGATGTTTTGCATGCTATTGGACAATTGATACAGAAACAAGGCTTCTTTGATTTTGGGATACCGTGGATCCAACAAGTATGTATGGTTTCATACCTAGAAGACTTTGTTTATTACTAATATGCTTTTGCTTCAAAAAAATATTTTGTTGATAAAGCTAATCATGAGAAGTTATCCTTGAGTATATGCCCCCATTTTCTTCCTACAAAATAGGTAAAACTATAAAATTTTAGTTTATTTTCTGTTTCTTCCTGCTGGCTGACCATCATCAACTGCCTAGCTATAAGCAATAGCCTGATGTACTTCCTGACACCTGAGTCTTCACTCCACATCAAACTGGTTGCCCACCATTGACTTCAGGCTGCACAAAGTTCAAACTATATATTTTCATCACTTTGTATATGCTTTATACCACCCATTATTCCCCTTCAATCCAAGTACTCCCTCTGCTGTGTCTATTTTTATTAAGGTATCTCAAATACCATAAGTATATTTCGATCTATTAAATGCCCAAGTCTTTCTTTATCCAAAGAAATATCTATGCCAAATATATTTTTAGAAGCTGTGTAGGGCAATGGACGCTTGATAGGAAAATTTAGGGCTCTGCAACCAAGCACAATTACTAGTAGCATGGAAGCATAACCCTACTAAGCACAAAATATTCCTCATAATACTGATCTATGTCCTGTGTAGATCCACAAACTCTAGAGACCATCACAATTATTTAAATTGTTTAGAACTGCAATTTTTTTAAATGACCAACTTTATTGGAAAGTGTGTAATATGTATTCCTTCAGTTTTCTGATCAATCATCAAGGAAAACTCTATTTTGTAGTCATTGAATAGATTGTTCCTCCAGAGTCCATTACTGTCTAGGCTGTTCCTCCATATATTCCTGCCCAGCTATCTTTTTCAATTCAAATGTAATAGGTTAATGATTGCGTAAATTGGCCTGCAGTATTTCTGATTGCCACTAATTTTATTAGCTTCCTTCAAAGCCAATTTTCAACTAATTTTTCTTTATCTGCCTTCCAAATCAAAATAAGTAACCAGTAGAGGAGTTGCTTTTTGAGGGCCTAACCCTTTTTTCCATTGACAGGTTTCAAATATGATTTCTGAAAGTGGTCTAGATTGCCTGGAACTTTCCCTGGAAGCAAAGAAAGAACTTTTGCTATGCCTCCAAGAAGCTTCAAGCATGGACCTACCTGGGGGCTGGGAGGGTAATACTGTGGATGAGCTTTTTCATCAGTTGGCAAATGCATGGTCTATTGAATTCCAGAATGTGTCTAGCAATTAGGTCAACAATCACAATATATTAATGAGGGTGGAGAAAATTCCTATTCTGATTCTAAAAAAAGGCCGATTGTAAATATGCTGCCTACTTAATGATTCTCTGCACTTCATCTCCAATTATTGCATGTTTTAGAAGCACCACTACATTTTTTCTTGCCTGTTGGAGATGCAGTTCCGAGGCCAAGTTAGCGATACTAAATTCTGCTAAATCTGTTTTTTGTCATACAAATAAATCTATCCACTTGTATCAACTGGGGATAGAAATGCTATATAAACTTCTTGTCTAGTTTTTTCTGACAGAAGAACATATATTTATTAGAGTACTCTCCTCTACAGCTTGTCACTTCAAATTTTTGATGAATTTCACAAAAATGATCGACGTTGTTGGTATATTGGTCTACCTAGAGAATGTGTGTTTAGACTGATCCTTCTGTTTATGGCATTAGTCCTTCAGTTTTTCATTTTTGATTGATCTTTTCCACCTGTCTCGGAGATTATAATTATTTATGACAATAGAAAGAGTCTCTGATACTAATCCTGAAGGCTTTACTTTGAACTGAGTTGTTTAATCTGACTTGAACTTTGTTGTTGTATCAGAAAAAAATACACTATTTTATTGCATATTGCATTTTCATCCGGCTTAAATTTGTTCTCTAGTTCAATTGTAGATTTATTGGTTTTAGTTTGTGTAGTTACTATAAAAATAAGATAGAAAATTTGAATTCTTACAAACAAATCCAGAGGATTCATTCTATGAACTGGGGATGAACTGATTTATAATATACATCATAAATATTTACATGAGAAGATTTAGGCCATGTGAAGAGCTAACATGGAATTTCATACAAAGAGGAGGAGTGACAAATACTTGAAACCTAAGAACCTTATAAAAGAACCTAAACATCCTGAAACCTCATACAAGTTGATGGATCTTACAGTTATTCGACATAGAACACTTGTAATTGTTGGTCTATCCAAATCTTTGCAAGAAACTGATTCTTGGACGGATACTGCTTGTTAATATTGTAGAGAAATGGAAGACTAGACATTATTTTACACACCAAAATTGTGTTGAGCATTCTATTAACACCAAATAATGTTGCATACCTATAAATCAAGATTTGGCTTAAGATAGATACACTATCTCAGCCACATGAACAAACTGTTGAGAGAATATCTCAACCACACACCAAACTAGAATCTAACTAGTTGGAGAGAATATCTCATGTCCAACTAGATCTAACAACCTCTTAAATCTTAGAATCAAAGCACTCATGTAGAGATTATCTCTACCTCACAATAACCAATACATTAATAAACCACAACCTTATGGTATGATGAACAATCACACCTTAAACAATAAGACAAGTAGGAGTAAATAATTCTTGATATAGCAGAAGATGTAGGTTGGGAAAAGCCCGACCCAACCACAAAGCAAGAGCTACAACTTGGGAATCCTACACCCAATGTCACCTTGATGTAAGTCCCACACTTCAAGGGTGAATAGGTCACTCTAGGGAGGCGATCCAAGTGACCCTAGGGGTATTGAGATGGAGATGGAGAGAAATGGAAGTGAAGCCCTTAGAGGTCAAGTCTAAGTGGAATGAAAGGTGGGAAGAGATGCCTTGTAAGTCAAGTGATTGTTTTCCCAAAGGTATATTACTTCTCTGGATGATTGTACCTTCCCGAGACACAAGAAAATTCGACTTGCAATGATATATGTTAGTATGGATCAGCAAGTTAAGCTTGCTGTCCATAATTTGCAGCAATGGGTGACAGTTTATATCAGAAAGTAAGACATTTAAATCAGCATGTATAGCATAATATCAATCAACAATATTATCAATGAGTATGGCAATCAAGTATGACTGAAAAATGGCACTTTAGGGCTGAATAAAGCAAGCTGTTATAACATGTGTTTTCTGCAGAAAATTGCAGCCTTATGGCTGTAGCATTCAATGGCATGCAACAGCAAAATCAACCATGGAAAAGTTCCAAGAAGTAGCCCAAAAGGTGTTCCCTAGTTAGTAGACTAGGTGAGTAAATTTAGAGAGCTAGTCTAGGGTTAGTTTAGGAGTTAAGAGATTGTTAGTAGCTAGGGTTATGCAGTCCTAATGGCTGTAGGTTAAAGTTTGTAACAGAAATTAAAGTAGTGGGAGAGAGGGGACGCCTTAGTAAGGAACTACTCCTCTCAATGAGGAAAACCAACTTCAATCAAGAAACCTTTCAAAAGATCAAAATTTGTGTTTCCCAAGGCAATGATTTTATATCTTCAATGCAAAAAAATAATAACTAGTGCCTTTACTATTGGGTTAATGGAGTCAAATAAAGAAGAGCTAGAGAAGCTACCTCCTTGGAAGTTGGGGGTGTAAGACCCTTTACTTCCCAAGGCAAGTTTCTCTAGCTAGGGTTTAAGCTAAGAGGGTGTATGCCCTTATACTTCTCTTAGCAAGCCCTTGTTTAATCAATAAGATGAAGCATAAAATGATGAAGACTATGGTGGGGTTGTATGCCCTTATACTTCCCACCTAGCTCCTAGCACAACAATCCTTGACTTGAAAAGAATGATAGCATAAGAGTAAAGGAACATACTAAAATCAAGAAAGATGCCAAGATAATTCACCATAAAAGCTAGAAAACATCCATCCAAGGCTAGTGCCTCACTCCTCCATCAACCATTCATCAAGATAGTCATGAACAAGTGCACAAGAGACAAATAGATCCAAGTGTAGCGAAAATTTCAGACCGATACTTCTCACAATGAGGGAGAGTTATGTTAAAATGAGATCTTATGATCTCTTATTTATACAAAATGTCACCAGGGTGACTTCTCCACAAATTAAGGGCTAAACCAAAAGATTAGGGGTCAACATCCCTAATATTTCCCCCTTAACAAAGTAATATTAAACAATTCATTTAAAATTTCACTTTTTGCACAAATAAAACCCTAATTTACATGGACGTCACCCCTTTAGGGGATGTTTTGGCACTAGGAGAAGGTCGTTGGTGATGTAGGAGGGTAGTAAGGCTTCCCAAAGCCACGTGTCAAGCATCCAAATGTCTTCCTTCATGGTCAAAGCCTCAAACACCTCAAAATGTCCAAGTGCCAATGTATATCATCTCACCACCTAAGTCACCAGACACGTGGACACGGGACAGGGAGGACACAGAAATACGAGTGTCGGACACGGGCACGGCGACCCCCGGAAACACGACACGGAGGACACGTTATATATATATATATTAAATTATGAATTACACATAAAAAATGAAATAATTAATAAAATTGTAAACATTTAAATTTTACATGAATGACGTGCATCCTCAATAAGACTTCTGATCCATGTCACATCCGAAGCAATGGATTTAAGTGCTAAATTCAAGGAATGAACAATGCAAGGTGTCCAAAATATTTGTGGATATTTATCTTCCACAACCATGGCAACAGCCTTGCAAACAGGTGCATTATCTGTAATAATTTGCACAATGGATACTTTGCTTCTTGAGCTTGTTGCCTTGCTAAAAAAGCATGTTTTTCAGTCTCTGAACTTGTTGCTGCAGCCCCATTTCTAACAGATGGAACACTAGCTGACCCTGTTGAAAATGAAGGAGGGGGGACAACATTAGTGGGAAAATCCCTCCCTTTCTTTTGCCCTCTTCCAGCTGCCCTTGATGATTGAGCCATGACTATTGTAGCAAAGTTCTTGGACTGCTGCTGTAGAAAACAACTTGAAGAATGGTGGACAAATCCACTTGTTTGGCACTTGGAATCAATGTTACCAGAACCGAACCGGTCATTGAACCGGTCGACCCCAAAAACCGGAACCGAACCGGAACCGGGAAAAAACCGGATCAAAAAACCGGTCACTAAAAATACATAAAATATTCAAATT
>JASDQU011310563.1:4526-21524 GCA_032191745.1 Picea mariana | reverse complement strand
AGTGGAAACATTGCAATCCTGCCAATCTTGAAATCCTGAAAACCGTTAAGTCTGCTGAATTTTGAATGGGACCTAAAATTCTACTTTCTCCATATGAAGTTCAATGAGGTTGGAACCACTCTCAAACATCCTGAAACAATTAATGGTAATGTTAAAAATTTAAGTAAAAGGATGAGTAAAAGTGACATTCTCCTTTCTCTTTCATTTTCATCCTTTTACTTTAAGAATTTAATATTACCATTAATTACTCAAGAGAATCCAAATGAGTAGTGTGAGTGAAAGAGAGGGGGTGGGGTTGGCTTTATACTAGGAATCCCTTCTCACACTCCACCAAAGCCCTTTGTTGCACTCTAACTCTCTTATTGCTCCAACCTGTGGGTGAAATGAAGCAAAAAAAAACGTTTTTGAGGGTCCGTAGACTGCCTTTTTGAGGGACACGTGTCCTGAATTCGTGACACTGGTTGCTAAAGTGTCGGACACGTTTTTAGGACGTGTCCCGTTCCTAGGACACGTTGAACCAATGAATCCGACACGTGTCAGGGCGAATCGTGTCGGATTCGTTGGACACGCGACACGCAGGGGGTTTAGGACGTATCCTGTTACTTAGCTCACCACCATGCCCTAGCCCCCCAAACATGATGTCAAGCTCAAAAATAGGACGTTTTGCCCCTCCTGGGAAAATCGTTTGGCAAGTGAGGGCTGGGATACGTCATCCAAGTCATCATCAAGGCCTTCCAAGTCTGATATTTCTCATCCGGCATGTGGGCCCTTGGCATCCAACCTATGGGCTTGTAGCCCCATGGAAGCCCAAGCTAGGCTTGTTCTCCCAAAACTGTCCACCAACTAGGTCCTGCAAAGACAAATGAGCACTCCCTCCAAGGATATCAAGTCATAACATCATGATAATTGAATCCAATCAATAAATAATCCATCTAAGCATGTGCATCAAATATCCTTATATCAAACAATTTACTGCTCAAAGACACTATGCGACTTGTCAAGCTTGAATATGGGAGGGTTGACAAGGTGTCCTATTAGGTGGATCTTTCCCTAGGTAAAGGAGAGTTTCCAAGAGATCCCTCTCTAAGCCATGTAAATTGGATGAAGTGGTTGGGGTCAAGACTCAATGGGCATAGGACTCATGACATACAAGGGGTCGTAGTGTCTAATTCATGGGTGCCTTTGTAGAGGGTGTGTGGTATCTTCGTTCGCAATGCACTTTTTCCAAGCCCGTAAATTGCCTTTTATCTTTATTTCTTTGTTTTTCTTTCAATATAGCATAAGGAGAGGTTGAAGGTCACTGACCTGGTATGGTGACCAGATGATGGCAATGTCACCCACAAACACCTAGTGGAAATGAGAAGGTTGGCTCGTGATGAGACCCCCTTTCTCTCAGCCATGCAACTGAGAGCCATTGCCCCGGTTTGGAGATCAGATGATGACAATGTCATACCACTAGATATTCATGGACGTGGTAGGTTGGCTCGTGATGAGACCTCCTATCCTTCAACTAACCTTTTAAGCGTTCTTTATTATATTGTGGGTCCCCTTTACTCAAAGATAAGTGTTTCATTGCTTTCTTGGGTGATCCCTGGGCGAAGCATCTGGAAGGTTTTATACAAGGATTTTATCTTTTACCCAACATCAACCCCTCTAGGCCTTCGGCCCCTTCTTCCCATAGAATGAGGGACAACCCCTTCTTGGGTCAATACACCCTAAAATCCCAAGAGATAAGGAAATGGAGGGGAATAATGATGGAAAGTCGTAAGTATGGTCGAGAACGGTACGATGGCTCTTTAAGGGAGTTCCTAGTAGCAAACCCATCCCCAAGGAAAACCACTCACTAGGAGACAATGTCAACCACTAAGGTGAAGCAGGGCAAAAGGCATAATKTCCAAGCATATATCATGACATCTAGAGCAATCTAAGATACGACATACTCAATTAGCTTAAATATTGAAATGATGCTCACCATAATACTGACTTGTACCTCATGGAGCAAGGCTCACTACCTTCCGGAAGCCAGTTGGTGTGGTGGATGCCATATGAAAATCTGTGACCATCTGTGGTGGTGAGTGGGTTTTCCATCTCTGCAAAGGGTATTGCTGGTCATGTAGTCTCTCGGCACTCCATATCTGCAACCTAAGGGCCTCAAGACATAATCTCCTTAGTTATCCACAAAATGGGGATAACATCTGGCTCCTACTTGGGGACATGTGGTCATCGTAGAGTGCATGAGAACCGCAACATCTGCTGGTAGACCTGTTCCTGCAAGGAAACATCAAACTGTCAAGTGTAGGATGGCCTACTCATCCTTGTTCTCATATGATTATAGTCAAAACCAACTAAGATGGAAAAATAAAATTTTGACATTTTTTTCAAAAATTTATAAACTAAGCATGAAATCAATATGCAAGTAGAGAAAAATGAAAATGAGATGCATCTAAATTAACATGAGCAATCAAGATGCAAATGCAGGGAAAACAAGATGACTTACCTACTTACCTGGGGCCTTAGGGCCCTGAAGATCACATGTTGGATGATGTCAGGTGAAGTCATACAACCAGTGCAACCATTTGATCATCTCATCAAATTATCTCCCCCTGTACTTAATCATATGATACAACAAAGATAAGGCAAGCACATAATAATCATGAGTATGAACACACATATAATCGATCATGAAATAAAACTCATGAAGATGGGTGCGAGGGAGAAAATCCTGTTGGAAAGAGAAACCATCAGCCCAATCATCCTTCCTGAAAGTGTAGCCACAAGACTGATCAATCCATCTCTAAAGGGAGCTACTATACATAGACGATGAATCGTCTTCATCTTCACTTAGAAGATCACTGCTCCCTGAAGGATGAGAAAGGACAAGAGATCCAAAGAAAACCCTTTGATTTCCCAAACAAAAGGAAATGGGGTAAGGCACAGCCTTAGAGAAAAACTCCTCCGTCAAACTCGGGAAACGACTCTTCTTTGTCTACAAATCCCTGCCCAAAGTCTCAACATGCAAGTACTTCCATTTGGTAGTATGGACCTTGGATTGTTTTGGGTGGGCCATGACCTGGTGTCTATCAAAATCTGACTATGGTGGTTGAAAATCATCTTGAAAATGTTGCGTCAGGTCGTCCTTGAATGGATGGAACAAATCTGTAACCATATCATTGGGTTGGCACATATATGGAACATCTGGGTGTAAAAATAAATCCTATGAAGAAATGCTTTATGTATCCTTTATCTAAGATGTGCCTTCAATGTCATAGATAGGATCTCTGTTAAAAATGAAACAACCCAAATCCCATCTGCATATCCCAATCTGTATGAAGTCATCAATGTGATCGTCAACTGTATCCGGGGGTTGTTCCATGATTTCATATGCATCATAGAAGTTGATTACTTCTTCACAAGGCTGGATAAATTCATCTTCTTCAAAAGGGACAGTAGAGGATAATGTCTCGTTTAGACCTTCTGCAAGAGAAACTTCATCGAGATCCTTTTGGCAGTTTTCTTCATTTCCACAGTTATGAAACAAAGCATTATCAAATTTCTCAAAAGGATTATAACTCATCATGTTCTCTTCTTGATGTGCAGGAGGAGCAGAGGTTTGGATGTCCTCATCAAGTGGAAGAGAAGATACTTCATCTTCATCATACGTCTCATCCGGATCTTCTTCAATCTTTTCTTCATCTATTGTCTCATGATAAATCGGAAAACCTTCTCTGCAAAGAGTTTGTTTGAGCTCTTGGAAAGCATCTTGCAAACTTTGAGTAGCTGGTCGAAAATGCCTGAGAAACTCTTCAATGAGCTTTGTAGAAGAAGGGATACTCTTTGGATCACAAGAGTGTGCAAGCCAATCCTTTTGACTTAATTCCAATGAAGACATGAAAATTTTCATCAACACATCTTCATGTAGCACATTTAAGCTCGAGGCATACTTCATATAATTCATGACATGGGTGACTGCTAGAGCTGGATCACTGTCAAATTTGGGGTAACTTGCTCTCCATTCTGTTGGACAATGATTTGGATAGTCAGGGACATTCTGAAAATCGAGAGAAGGATACACAATATGGAATACATCAATGGAGTTGCCAGATGAGCTCAAGGCTCATCAAGGGATGAAAGGGGAAAAAGGGAAAAGTGGGTTCATGGAAGGTGGGGTCGCCAGATGAACTTCAAGGTGACCTCATCAAGGAAAATGGAAAGGGAACGTCCCTTAGGTGGAGCCGCCAGGAAAGCTAAGGGAAAGGCTTTGGGATAGCTTACCAAAGTGTCATTAGGATACGAAGAAGATTCAAAATTTTCCCCGGAAACAACGCCAAAATATTATAGCGCAAGTTGTAGGTTGGGAAAAGCCCGACCCAACCACAAAGCAAGAGCTACAACTTGGGAATCCTAGACCCAATGTCACCTCGATGTAGGTCTCGCACTTCAAGGGTGACTAGGTCAATCTAGGGAGGTGATCCCGGTGACCCTAGGGGGATTGAGATGGAGATGGAGAGAAATGGAAGTGAATCCCCTAGAGGTCAAGTTTAAGTGGAATGAAAGGTGGGAAGAGATGCCTCGTAATTCAAGTGATTGTTGCCCCAAATGTATATTACTTCTTCAGATGATTGTACCTGCTCGAGACACAAGAAAATACGACTTGCAATGATATATGTTAGTATGGATCAGCAAGTTAACCTTGCTGTCCCTAATTTGCAGCAATGGGTGACAGTTTATATCAGCAAGTGAGGCATTTAAATCAGCATGTAAAGCATAAGATCAATCAACAATATTATCAATGAGTATGGCAATCAAGTATGACTGAAAAATGACACTTTAGGGCTGAATAAAGCAAGCTGTAATAACATGTGTTTTCTGCAGAAAATTGCAGCCTTATGGCTGTAGAATTCAATGGCATGCAGCAGCAAAATCAACCATGTAAAAGTGCCAAGAAGTAGCCCAAAAGTTGTGCCCTAGTTAGTAGACTAGGTGAGTAAAGTTAGAGAGCTAATCCAGGGTTAGTTTAGGAGTTAAGAGAGTGTTAGTAGCTAAGGTTATGTATCCCTAATGGCTGTAGGTTAAAGTTTGTAATAGAAATTAAAGTAGTGGGAAAGAGGGGATGCCCTAGTAAGGGAAGACTCCTCTCAATGAGGAAAACCAACTTCAAGCAAGAAACCTTTCAAAAGATCAAAATTTGTGTTTCCCAAGGCAAAGATTTTATATCTCCAATGAAAAAACAATATGACTAGTTCCTTTACTATTGGGTTAGTAAAGGAAGAGCTAGAGAAGCTACCTCCTTGGGGGTGTAAGCCCTTTTACTTCCCAAGGCAAGTTTCTCTAGCTAGGGTTTAAGCTAAGAGAGTGTATGCCCTTATACTTCTCTTAGAAAACCCTTGTTTAATCAATAAGATGAAGCATAAAATCATGAAGTCTATGGTGGGGGTGTATGCCCTTATACATCCCACCTAGCTCCTAGCACAAAAATCCTTGACTTGAAAAGAATGATAGCATAAGAGTAAAGGAGCTAGGTAGGAAGTATAAGGGCATACACCCCCTTTCTCTCATCCATATCATACCATAAAAGTAAAGAATGAAGGTTGGCTCATGATGAGACCCCCTTTCTCTCAGCCATGCAATTGAGAGCCATTACCCTGGTTTGGTGACCAGATGATGGCAATGTCATACCACCAGATATTCATGGATGTGATAGGTTGGCTCGTGATGAGACCTCCCATCCTTCAACTAACCTTTTAAGCGTTCTTTATTATATTGTGGGTCCCCTTTACTCAAAGATAAGCATTTCACTGCTTTCTTGGGTGATCGTTGGGCAAAGCATCTGGAAGGTTGTATACAAGGATTTTATCTTTTACCCAACATCAACCCCTGTGGGCCTTCAACCCCTTCTTCCCATAGAATGAAGGACAACCCCTTGGGTAAATACACCCTAAAATCCCAAGAGATAAGAAAATGGAGGGAAATAATGATGGAAAGTGGTAAGTATGGTCAGGAACGGTACGATGGCTCTTTAAGGGAGTTCCTAGTAGCAAACCCATCCCCAAGGAAAACCACTCACTAGGATACAATGTCAACCACCAAGGTGAAGCAGGGAAAAAGGCATAATGTCCAAGCATATATCATGAAATCTAGAGCAATTTAAGATACGACATACTCAACTGGCTTAGATATTGAAATTATGCTCACCATAATACTGACTTGTACCTCATGGAGCAAGGCTCACTGGCCTCCGGAAGCCAGCTGGTGTGGTGGATGCCATCTGCAAATATGTGACCATCTGTGGTGGTGAGTGGGTGTTCCATTTGTGCAAAGGGTACTACTGGTCATGTAGTCTTTCTCCATGAGTTAATAAGTCTGGGTATCATGGTGTGTATCGCTCTCATTTTTTAAAACATTTAAACATGTTGCATTGAATCTTTATGGATTTCATAACGTTTGCTCGACTTTATGCTCTTTTCCTTGTCCAAACCTGTGAGGGTCACATGGTGCCCTAGTAAGTTGGTTTCCTTTTAGGATAGGTTGTTACCTAGTGGATCTATGAAGAGTCATCGCCCGTTCCCTCCATACTTACCATTTTCCATCTTTATCCCCTCCATCTATCCACATTTTTGGGCATTGGGGAAGGCTCAACTTGGAAAGGGTTGTACCTTATCTCATGGGAAGAAGGGGCTAAAGGCCCAGGGGGCAATGTAGCTGGCAAAAGTTAAGAGTCGAATTTAAACCTTCGAGATGCTTTGCCAAGGGATCCCCGAGAAAGCATCGAAACGCTTCTCAGCAAGAAAAGGGGACCCACATATGAATAAAACACTCAAGCCATTTGTTGGTGGATAGGAGGTCTCATCATGAACCGACCTATCATGACCATGAACATGTAGCGGTATGACATTACCACCCAACTGGTCACCAAGCCAGGGTAGTGGCTCTTGGTTGCATGGCCAAGAGAAAGGGGATCTCATCACAAGCCAACCTTCTCATTTCCGTGAAATGTTTGTGGGTGACACTGCCACTCGCTGTTCACCAAGCCAGGGCGGTGGCCATCAACTCTTTCCTTGCAGGGTGAAGAAAGAAAGCTAAAAGAAGAAAGAAAAGATAAAAATAAATGGCAATCAGTGGGCTTGGAAACATTTTCATCCACGATAAGGTGCAGCTCACCCTCAACAAATGCACCCATAGGTGAGTGTTACATTTCCCTGCTATCACATGCACCCCATGCCCAAATTTTTTCCCCTCACCACCTCATACGTTTGCATGATTTGGATCAAGCTCCACTGGGGAAACGACCTTGACTTAAGGGAGATTAGCCCAATAGGACAGCCTGAGACCATTCCAAACCCCAGACTTGTCAAGTTAAATAACGTTTTGAGCATTTGTTTGGGTTCAGGGGGGTTTAATGCACATGCTTGGGCGTTTTAATTATTAGAAGTGATTTACGTATTATGATGCATGTGACTTATGGACCCCTGGAGGGCGTACTTGTTGTCTTTGCAGGACCTTTCCCGGTGAACAGGTACATGGAGAGATGACTACCTCGGACCTTCATGAGGGCTCAAAGCCCATTTGATGGATGTTGAGACCCTATCCAAGGGGTAGGATGAAGATGAAAGGTTTCTTCCAAGAAGAAGAAGGATGTTGCCTTTGGAGGCACTTTGGTGGACCTAGACCTAGGCGGTTGTGCCTTTCCCACCTGAACGCTAGCCTTTGGTGGCCTTGGACATCACCCATATGGCCCTGGACGTTTCTACATGCAGTGGTTGTCACCTTAGGGGTAATCTCGAGGTTATTGGCACGTGTAGGCAGGGTTTTGGCCTTTGGAGGCCCAACGTTTCACTCCATGATCCCAATGTTCCATGACAGAGGTCCAACGTCACCCTATAAGGGCAAGACGTCACCCCTAGGAGGGTCTTTACATGCAAATTTATTTTATTTTGTCAAGAATTTAATTTTGTAAGAAACTGGCCAGGTCAACCCTGATATTTTGGTATAAATAAACATAAAGTGACATTCATTTTATCATAACTCTCACTTGGGAGAGGGGAGGTCTGAAATTTTCTCCTTACTAAGGGTTATTGGCTGAAATAAGGAGGGTGCCACTCTTTTAAGGATTGTTTTTGGCACTTGGACAAATTTTATGAAGTTTTGTGGCAATCTTGCATGGTTTTACATGATTATTCTTGGTGCAAGTAAGTAGATTTTTATTTTGTCATTGTAAATGGTTATAGTAATGATTTGCTTGCTCATACAAGATTATGAAATTGCATGTTTTAATTAATGCTTGAAGTAAGAAACTTAAAGTGCTAACTTTCTTGCTTTTCATTTGCCTAGCTTTATTGAATTGATCTAGTAACTAGTGAAACCTTAGGGCCCTAAAACGCTAGCTCTCTAAAGGTTTATACTTAGTTATTGTGCAAAGTACTTTTCATCCATAAAAATCCAAGAAGAAGGAGGTTCTAGGGCCTAGAAGTGCCTACACCCTAGCTTCCTCTCTTCTTGAGGTCAAACCTAGGAGGGCTTAAGTTGCTACTCCTCCTAGGTCTTTCTCCCTCTTGGATTATGTGTAAAATCACTTGTTAGCAGCCTTGAAGGAAGTCACCTACTTGACTCCACTACCCTGAGAAAGGAACTAGTCAAACCTCACTCTTTAACAAGTATCTTCAAACTCAATCTCCAAACCGTTTCCTACTTGATTACCCTGCTAACTTTGACTAGTTAACTAACCAAGCTTAGAGATACTAACAACCACTTAATTACTGTTGATAATTCACTGTTATAGCCATTATTTGCAGTCTATATCATCTTGCCAACCACCTTAGAATAGCCCAAAATTTGTACAAGGCAAGTTACTATCAATATATGCTCAAGTATTTGTTCAATTGCCTTAGTAGCTTATTCACCGCGTTCGTGTTCGTGTTTGAATTCGACACCAATGAAATTCGGGAAAAATTCGCCTTAAATTTTTTTTGATAAAGTTCGGCATTAAATTCAAATGTTATATATATAATAAATTTATTTTAAAAAATAAAATAATAATAAATATATTTATTACATAATAAATATAATAACTTAGGACAATTATATAACGATAGTCATAGCCCATTACCGAAACTAGTGGTTGTAATTCCGTGTCGGTCTATGAGAGTTGGTGTCATATTCGTGAGGGGAAATGCTATGCGGAAGATTTATACAGAGGATTTACTACGAACAATAGTCGTAGACCATTACCAAAACTGGTGGTTGTAACTCCACGTTGAGAGTTGGCGTAATGTTCGTGAGAGGAGATGCTATGCGGAAGATTTATTTTTACCTTAAACCATTCCAAAACCTAACCTCTCCAATAACAAGCGAATTTAAAGGCGAATTTCAAAGAATTTGTTCGGAATCGCTTGAAGTTTGACGAATTTCGAACTTGAATGTTCAAATTCGCCGAACCCGGTGACTAAGTTTAGCAAAGTACATTTCTGAAGCTTGTTTACTGTTGTCATTACTTCTATTTTAGTATTGTTACATTTAACTTAGACAACCTGTTTAAATCCAATTACTAGTTGATATTTAGAGAACTCACATAAGACAAAGTATAATCATTGATGCTTTAAATGCTTGTTCACATTGTCCGCACAAGTGCGTTCTTGTTGATATAAGTTGCAACTGTTATCATTTACTTATCGCTATCATCTACTTGTCATTTGCTGCATATATAGACAGACAACATATATTCACAAGTTTACTGTCTTGTTGAAGCATCATTATCATTTGTTGTTGTCTTTAACGCTTGTTGTTGTATTGGTAAGGGGCAGGTACACTTTATCTTTCTTTTGCTTCATCCTTCAAGACTTAAACTTGACTTGAGTGACCTAGAGAGAGGGGTAGTTTACTTATCATTTCTTTCCCTTCATCAACCCACTAGGTCTAGGGACGTCTCCCTTGGAGAAGGGTTTTCCTCCTAAATAGAAAAGGGTATCATGTTGGGGTGACAGTGACAGGATTACCCTCGTGTTACGCCCATCTCAGCCTACTTGCCTTTAAGCTTTGGGAAAGTACAAATTGTGCGATAACATAGCCCTAGCATCCCACTGCAACGCCCTCCAGTTCTTCATGGATGACTCAATGAGCTTTGTTTCTTTTCCTTTTGGTTTCTCTATGTGGGTCTTTGCCTCTCTGTTAGTGTCTCTGCGGTAATCCTCTTATGAGGTCGCGACGATGGTGACAATTCAACAGTACTAAAGGCAAAGGCAGAGGCGGCCTCCCAATTCCTTGCAATTATGCCCTGTCCTAGATGACGTTCTGAGGAGCGGCCTAGTAAAATTCTTGCAAAGAAAGATCATTATGCTCGGCCTAGTTTCAACAGACGTTGATCTCCTTATTTTGTGGAGATTCCCTCTGGTATTTGGTAGCAGGATTTCTAGAGTCTAAAAAAGTATTTTCCAAGGATTGCTCAGCTCCATGCGGTTTCACCCATTAATGTCATGGCCAATGACAGATCCACAACCAATTTCATGAATTGAATTCGAACCAAGGCACTAATTGAGGTTTCAATTCTCCTACGGCGTAGCACGACCACCATGCAACTGAAACATTTCTGTTGAAAATTGCCCTCCATACCACCTCTTTCCATAGCAGCCCAAAAAATAAGAAAACCTAAAACAAAATCTTTCTGTCAATTATGGCATTCTTGCATAGAGAACAAGCACAAGGCTTGCATACTCTCCTACATGCATGGATGACCTCCATTGATGTAGTGTTGATCTCATGAAATAATGGACAAATAATGGCTAGACAAATTACTATGGAAACACCATAGAAATCACAAACAGAAACAATCTAGTCTCACCTACACTAATTCTACATATTTAAAGAGGATTCAAATTGCATAAATGCTATGATCACAGACCCCTCTCGTGAGAGAGTTAGGCCCATACCCACTGTCATACCATGCAGAGAAATGGGAGAGTATACATTATTTTAAACACCAAAATTGTGTTGAGCGCTCTATTAACACCAAACAATAATGTTACATACTTATACAACAAGCTTTGGCTTAAGATAGATGCACTTTCTTGGCCACACTAACAAATTGTTGAGAGAATATCTCAACCACACACCAAACTAGGATCTAACTAGTAAGAGAGAATCTCTCATATCCAACTAGATCTAACAACCTCCTAAAGCTTAGAATTAAACCACTCACATAGAGATTGTCTCTACCTCACAATAGCCAATACATTAACAAACCACAACCTTATGGTATGATGAAGAATCACACTTTAAACAATAAGACAAGTAGGAGTTAATAATTCCAACAAATACTATGTAGCGCTCAAAATCTGAGTAAGCCTATGCTCCAACATTGATGAAACATAATGTAGTAATAAATTATGTAAAGCCTATGCTCCAACATTGTTGAAATATAATGTAGTAATAAATGATGTAACACCTCCTATTAAGTTATTTATCAATATTGAGAAATAACGTCTCGTTATAGTGATGCATATGCATAGCCATAAATATGGCCGTACTCTAACTGTACTACGTTTTGGTTATTTTCCGGCGATATTTTCTGTTTAATTTGGCCCCAAACCCGGCGAGAAATTGTTGGATCTGCAGATTTGAGTGGTTAATTCTATATAATCTGAGTGCCATAGGAGTTTTTTCAGCACGCCGAATCCATTTTTGCATTCAAAAATGCAATTTAAACAACAGAAAATTGTGATTTCATTCAGATTTATGTCACCAGATTCCGACAGAAAGAACCAAAACATAGAACATTTAAACAAATCTGGCAGAAAGAGCCAAAACGTAGAACAGTTAAACAACGCCATTAATAAGTGTTTCCTAATGTTACAATGCATTTGGAACTTTGATACATCGGTTCTTATTTCCGGTTCATTATGTCTACTTTGGAGTTTTCTGAATCCAAGTTTTTGGCCTTCATCTCATCCACATCAATTTTGGTATCAAAGCCCGCAAGTTCGTACAGTGTGCATACACCTCTACATTGAACTAGAGAACGAATTTGTTATCTGGTAACTTGTGGATTTTTCGTTGCCCGATGAATCCAAGTCACAAACAGACGGAAAAACTCTTCAAATTCAAATGCCAAAAAGGAAGAGGAAAGACCTCATTTTATTTTCTCTAGAGAGTTATCGAGTTTTTGGGTAGTCCAGGTGAAACTCTTACGCTCCAGCCTAATCTCATTCACCGAATTGAGTTCTTAAACATTAATCGAAATTAACGTCGGCTCAATTTAACGCCAGCCCTCATTCGAGCAAGAAGTCTACTCTGTCTCTCATTTGTACGATGAAATGTTACCATGGGATGTGAGCCTGTGAGCCTTTCCAGCCTCACCGAATTGAGTTCTTAAACATTAATCGAAATTAACGTCGGGTCAATTTAACGCCAGCCCTCATTCGAGCAAGAAGTCTACTCTGTCTTCCATTTGTACGATGAAATGTTACCACGGGATGTGAGCCTCTCCAGCCTCTTGCCTGTTTTCATAAAACTCTATTACAAACACACTCTCTCTCCACACATATATATATAATGTTGTCACCACAATATGTAGTTTTTGTACTTCCAAATATTTGTTGGTTTTTTTACATGAGTATTACATTTTTCTCTGTCGAACTTATATATTGAGAGCTAGCTTTGAGGATTATGATCTCTCCTCCCGAAATAGGGAAAGCTATGAGATTAACCTTTTTAATTCCTGTGGAATCCAGCTCTTTTCTCAAGGCACACTGTTTATCTTGGTTACCCCATCGACGATGGTGAAATCTCTAAGGATTTCCTATATATATATATATATATATTCACATTGTCACACATTTGCACTACCAAATATTTGTTGTTCGTTATAGGAGCAACACATTTCCCTTGTTGAACTATGACACAAGAGCTGATGTAAACCAAGTTCTTATGTTATTGTAGATGGGTAATTAAAGTACGCCATAGTAAGAGAATTACCATAGGAAATTGATCCGAAGGATGAGTAATTAGTGTTACAGTATGAGGCCCGCTTACAAAATGGACTGGAGTGTGGAGGTGTTTACTTGAAGTACCTTTGACCCACCGCTAGCCTTGAGTGGGGAGATCAGGAACAACACTACCATTGAACTTGGGAACACGACAGTGCGCAGAACTAGGACTGCGGATGATGACCCAGCCAATCCAAAATGGAACGAGAGCTTTGACATATATTGCGCCCATACCATCTCTCAGGTAACTATTAATGTCAAAAGCAATGGCCAAAGTGGTTCCTATTATCGCACAATTTGTACTTGCCCAAAAGCCCAAGGCAAGTCGATGCATAATTGGTGTAACTAGGAATAACCTATCACTGTCATCTTAATAGGAAATCTCTTTCTATTTAGGAGTATGTCAAGACTACCCCAGGGGAGACGTCCCCGGTGACCTGGGGGGTTTGAGAAGGCTAAAGCAAGTAATCACAAGGAAATCCTTCCCCTCTCACAGATCACTCAAATCAAGGTTTCTTTATTGTCTTGTAAAGATGAAGCAAATAGAAAATATTGTGTACCTGCCAAGAACAAGACAAGAAGGCAAAAAGGGGCACTTTTCAAGTACCAAAATGATTGTTAGTGCTTCATAGGACAATAAACCTTCATAAAGTAAGCTAGCTGATATGAATTTACAGCAATGCAACAATTTATAACAACAATTAATATTTTATAACAGCCACAAGATTTATGCCTTGACATTGCTTGAAAAAGACAAGAAAAAGTAACTTTGACTAGGCAAATTGATAATAAATTGTCACAAGCAAAGTTGGCAATGTTTAGCTAGCTTTTAATATCACTTTTGTGGAGAATTTGCTGCAGTTAGATGGCTGTGGCAATCTTTTGCAACAACAACAAATTCTAATGGTCAAAAGTGCAAGAAAACACCATACAAAGTAAGCACTTACCTAGCAGATGGACTAGCAATTATCACAACTGAGTTTTGGATGGTTTTAGTGCGAGTTATGTAGGAAAATGTATCAAATCAATGTATGTTTGTATGGCTGTAGCAATGTTTTTCTACAACAACAAGTTAGCTTGGGAGTTAGTCTAGTTTAGGGTTAGCAAATGTTAGTAAAAGCTCCAAGGATAAAAGTATAAGTGTTTATTTGATCAATCAAGACTTGTAGATGGTAGTCTAGTGCCTTTCTAGGGTAAATGGAGTCACTGATGGCAGCATCAAATCTTAGAGGAAAGATAGCAATGATAATGATATGTCAAAAGGATGGAGAGGATAAGGAAGATGTTGGTATCCCAAGGCCTCAAAAATCCACTTCCAAGAGATAATTGCTAGAAAGTAACAAAGGTTAGGCCCTAGAGATTTCTTCTTTCTTTGAACAAATTGTAATAAAATATGCAATTGGGCATGAAAATAGGGTTACTAGAGTGCTACAATAGTAGAGCTATAGTATCTACTTTCAAGATAGGTGCCTTTCAAGAAATTTTAGCACATGGAAGACTATAGGGAAAAAGATAATAACATGTCTTTCCCCTAGGGTTTCAAGCAAGCAATTTCATAATCTTAGACATGAAACAAGTAAAATTAACCATAAGCATTCATTCACAATAAAAAAATGTAGATTTTCCACTTACTTCACCCAGAATAATCAAGCAAAAACCCTAGTTGAAGATCCTCCACATGAAAATTGTCAAAGTACATCGATAAATGCCTCCTCTAAGAAGTGCACACCACTAATTTCAGCCAAGAAACCTTAAAGAAGGCCGGATTTC
The DNA here is from genome assembly GCA_032191745.1 of Picea mariana. Taxonomy (NCBI): domain Eukaryota; kingdom Viridiplantae; phylum Streptophyta; class Pinopsida; order Pinales; family Pinaceae; genus Picea; species Picea mariana. Next base: position 6,780 of record JASDQU011310563.1, on the reverse strand, counting down.
ATACCACCACTTGTGTGATGAGTGAATTATGAAAAAATACGAGAGTTTTTTATCTCTTATTTATACAATATCAATGACCCTTAATTATCTTTTAGGTCATAAAAGGCCGACATGGCCAGTTTACATCAAAAATCCAATTTTTACATAAATTCAATAATTAAACCCTAATTTCACTTTTAGAGATGACATCATTCCCTTCTAGGGTGATGTTAGACCACTAGGATGGAACGCTAGGCCTCAAATGCAAAATGCTTGGCCTCCAGAGGCCTCAAATGTTGCCACACGTGCCAACTAAAACCAAACCGTCCTCATAAATGCCAAACCCTAATTGTATGACGTCAAGGGTCAACATGATGACGTTAGGGGCCCTCAAGGGCCAACGTCATGGTGGAAGGGAAAGACCCCCTTGGGTCTAGACCTGTTAGAGTGTCTCGGGGAAAACATCCTTCTTTCTTCCTGGTGCCATCCTCTGGTGTCTCCCTACCCCTGGTTGGGGTCACAACATCCATCTGCTGGGCTTTCAGCCCCATGGAGGTCCGAGCTAATCATCTCCCCATATGTACATGTCCATCGGGCATGGTCCTGCAGCAACAAAATGTACGCCCTCCATGGGCTCATAAGTCACAGGGATCATGGCAATGTCAATCACATCCAATAATCAAATTACCCAAACATGTGCATCAAACCCCCCTTTACCCAGACAAATGCTCAAAGACGTTATGCAGTTTAACAAGTCAGGTTTTGAGAGGGTCTCAGGATGTCCTATTGGGCTAATCCTCCTCAAGTTTGGGGTGTTTTCTAGGTGAAGACCAATCTAGGTGATGTAAGTGTGTGAAATGGTGTAGGGGAAATGTTTGGGCAGAGAGTGCAATGATAACAGGGAAATGTAGGTCTTGCCTGTGGGTGCCTCTGTAGAGGGCGAGTTGCACCTTGTCATGGATGCCATTGTTTCCTAGCCCATTCAATGTCTTTTATTATTTGTCTTATCGCTTTTTATTTTCAAGGGAAAAGTTAGGGGACACTGTCCTAGCGTGGTGACCAGTGGTGACAGCGTTACCCACAAGCACTTCATGGAAATGAGAAGGTTGGCTCGTGATGAGACCCCCTTTCTCTTGGTTATGCCACCAAGAACCACCACCTTGGTTTGGTGACCAGATAGATGGTAGTGTCATACTGCTACATGCCCATGGACCTAATAGGTTGGCTCATGATGAGACCTCCCATCCACCAATTAGACCTTGAGTTTTATTTTATCTTACAGGTCCCCTTTTCTTACTGAGAAGCCTTTATTGCTTTCTCAGGAATCCATGGGCGAAGCATCTCAAAGGTTTTATTTTGGATTTTAACTCTTGCCAGCTACTTTTACCCTCTAGGCCTTTAGCCCCTTCTTCCCACAAGGCAAGGTACAACCCTTCCTAGTGTGGCAAAGCCAATGCTTGAACCAAAGTAGGGGAAGATGAGAGGAATAATGATGAAAAATGGTAAGTATGGAAGGAATGGATGACCTTTCATAGACTCACCCAGTGGCAACTCATCCTAAAGGGAACCAACTCAGTGTTGCCAGAAGCGGGAGCGAAGCGGGAGCGTTTTAGGAAGCGGGAGCGTCGGAAGCGTCATTTTCCAAAAATCCTCGGAAGCGAAGCGTCCGGGAAGCGTCTGTTATATATACATATAATTTTTTATATATATTGCATTTATATTCAAAAAAATATGTAGAAAGACAAATTAGTTGNNNAATATATGAAAACATGCATATTTGTACATCAATATAGATACAAATGACATCCATACTACATAGTTCATCAATGATTAATCATTCGAGCATCAACCATCTAGATTCTAGATTCTAGCAATTACTAGATTCTAGAGTCCTCCATGTCATAATCATCAAGATTGGCATCACTACCACTGCTGTCTCCTCCATCCTCCTCCTCCTCCCCTATATCCAATGCAATCTATGCATTTGTTGATGTGGAGAATGACCCCTCAAGAGGATCCCCATCATCAAAAGTGACTAACTCTAGCACTAGTTCATTAAGATCCAAGTTGGCTAATGCCAACTCAACACTGTTGTTCAAAGTTCAAACCCATATCATCAAGAAACACATCCCACATATTTGTCTTTCCCTTCAACCACTCTTCTCTCTGCCTGTATATAAGACGGTTGGTGTGCACATACACCACTAAGTCACTTGACACGACGACAAAGAGAAGAGTTTATACTTGAGTGAAGGGTACATTTTTACTGGGGTCG
>JASDQU011310560.1:2374-14144 GCA_032191745.1 Picea mariana | reverse complement strand
AAATGTGTATATATTAGATATTAATGAAGAAGAAGAATGGCATATGAGTCAAGTAAATGAAGGCTAGATTTGGAATAGGAGGATGGGACACTTGATCTTTGATAACCTAATCAAAGATAGTAAAAAGGGAGTTGTAAAATACTTTCCAAAAGTTGTCAATCCTTCAGATCCTATTTGCAAACACTGTCAATTAGGGAAGCAAACAAGAGTCATATTCAAGACAAAATATCATTTTACATCAAAACCATTAGATATTGTTCACACTGACCTTTGTGGGCCCTTTAGGACTAAATTAATACAAGGGGAACATTATCATGTTGATCATTGATGACTACACGAGGATGACCTGGGTATATTTTCTCAAAGAGAAATCTGACGCATTTGAAAAGTTTAAAGCATTCAATACTTATGTAGAGAATGAAACAGATCTCAGAATAAAATATTTAATATTAGATAATGGAGGGGAATTTACCTCTAAAGAATTCAATAAGTTTTGTGAAGATCATGGAATCAAGAGACAATTCTCGGCTCCAAGAACTCCTCAACATAATTGGAGTTGTAGAAAGGGAAATTAGAAATGTTCAAGAGGCTCCAAGAACTATGTTGGATGAAGCTAAGCTTCTAGACAAATTTTGGAGAGATACAATATATACAATAGTCCACATACTTAACTGAGCATAACTTAAATCTAACCATGATAAAACTCTTTATGAATTGTGTTTTTGAAGACTAGCATCTATGAAACATTTTAGAGTCTTTGGAAGTAAGTGTTACATCAAGAGGGATGGAGATAATATAGGGAAATTTGACTCTAGATCAGATGATGGTATATTTTTGGGATATTCACCTAATAAAAAGTCATACAAGTGTTATAATCCAATATTGCACAAAATAGTGGAAAGTGCAAATGTGAAAATAGATGATATAAAATTGAGAAAAATCAAATCTTAGGATGAAACAAAAACTGATGAATGGAGAAGAACCAGTAATGATAAAGAAGATGGTGAATCACAAAATGAAGAATGCATTGAATAACTACAAGAGAATGAACCAAAAATTGATGATGAGAAGGATGAATAAGAAACACCCTTGCCAAAAGCACCATCAAAAAGAGTTCAAAAGAATCACCCTAAAAATCAAATTATAGGGGATAACGAAGCAGAAGTAGAAACAAGAAGGAAACTTAGATTTGATTTTGAACAAGCAATTCTTTCAGTAATTGAACCCAAAAATTTTGCAGAAGCCAACAATAGTGAAGACTAGATAAAACCAATGAATGAGGAACTTGATCAAATTGAGAAAAATCATACATGGGAAATTGTCCCTAGACCAAAAGACAAGAATGTGGTAGGAACCAAGTAGATATTCAAAAACAAACTCAATAAAAATGGACATATCATAAAGAACAAAGCTAGATTAGTATGCAAAGGATATTCCCAAGTGAAATGTATTGACTTTGAAGATACCTTTTCCCCAGTAGCAAGACTAGAAGCCATCAGAATGTTCTTGGCATTTGCATGCTTCAGAAACTTCAAAATTTATCAAATGGATGTCAAGTCAGCATTCTTGAATGGAACATTATAAGAAGAAGTATATATTGAGAAACCAAAAGGATTCATATTAATATAAAATCAAGACTATGTGTGCAAACTAAATAAGGCTTTGTATGGTCTTAAACAAGCCCATCGAGCATGGTTCTCAAGAATTTATCAGTATCTACAAAAACAAGGATATAAGAGAGGGACTATTGAAAACAACATATATATCAAAATTGAGGATCAAGATATGATTTTTTGGTGGTATATGTAGATGATATCATATTTGTAAGTAATCTTACTATGCTAGGAAAAACATTTGCTATGAAAATGAAGAAAGAATTTGAAATGTCTATGACAGGAGAACTGAATTTCTTCCTAGGTTTGAAAGTCATTCAAAGAGATAAAGGAATATTAATATACCAAAATAAATATATCAAAGAAATTCTAAAGAAATTCCAAATGGAAAACATTAAACCCATGTGCACTCCTATGGTCACTGAATGCAAACTAAGTCTAGATGATGATTCACCAAGAGTAGACCAAACCATGTATAGATCAGCGGTTGGTAGCATGTTATATGTAACAACAACAAGACCGGATATATTGAAAGTTGTAGGAGTAGTAAGTAGATTTCAATATGCACCTAAAGAAACTCACATGAAGGCAGTAAAAGGGATATTCATATATCTTAAAGGAACCCTGGAGTTTGGTTTATGGTTTCCAAAAATACTAGTGGAGGAGCATTATACCTGGGAAAATTTCTAGTATCATGGTTAAGTAAAAATAAAACATCTATATCATTATCTACAATAGAATAAGAGTGCATTGTTGCTTCATATTGATGCACACACGTAATATGGATGAAACAGAACCTAGAAGATGTACAAGTGAAATATGATCATCCAATCACTATTAAATGTCACAACACCAATGCCATAAATATCTCTAAGAATCCTTTTATGCATTCTAAAACCAAGCATATCCCAATCAAATACCATTTTCTGAGAGATCATGTTTCTCAAAAGGTAGTCAAAGTGAAATATATTAATACTAAAGAGAAAATTGCAGACATTTTCACAAAACCTCTACCAAGAAGTGATTTTGAAAATCTTAGACAAAAATTGGGAGTAATTCCCATGCCTCATTAAAAAATACAAACTCAGAAGAAGGAGAACATGGAAATGGGTAGCATCACCTCAGGGGGAGAGAAGAAAGATCCCTTCTATCATTTTTTTCAAAGGGGGAGGATTAACAGTAAAACTCGATTAAAATAAGCGGTTCTTACTATGTTTCCATCAATGCCAAAGGGGGAGATTGTTGGATATGGTTTTATGTTGTCATTGATGTCAAAAAGGGTTAATACGGTCGATTTATCATCCAAACAAGTATCTAACTATACCAGTTTCAGGAATCGACAGTAAAGAATGAATAACAATGTTGATTGTTCGATCAAAATAAGAGAACAATCGGACAGTAACGAACAAAGAACAATGTTGATTGTTGGATCAAAATAAGAGCACGATCGGATGATAAAGAACGAAGAAACGATGTTGATTTTTGGATCAAAATGAAATCATGATCATATGACTCAGATCTATTTTCGTGAGTCCGTTGAGCAACCAAAAAATGGCTAAGTATCATCACTTAAAAATTTCTAAGTATGGTTCATATGGAGGTAACGAAATTAGGGTGTTCATTTTGATCACATCTGAGAAGAGATATGAGTCTGCAAGTCTGGGATTCTGTGAAACTAAGAAAAATCACTTAAATTTGTTTCTAAGGTTTATCTTGGAGGCTACAGAATTTGGGCATGCATTTTGATGACACCTGAGAAGACATGTGATTTTGCAAGTCCGAGAGTCCGCGAACCCGTAACATAAAATAATTCTAAGTAAAAGTACATATTTAAAATGAGTGATAATCATCCACTCAATGATTGATTATATATGAATCATCGATATATCTAAAGCACATAGATAAACTAGGGCCATCCACTCAACACTTGATTATATCTGAAATATCGATCTAATTAAATGCCAATATAAGAAATGAAAAGGAAGACATGTGAGTACGTGAGTCCATAAGTCTGCCACATAAAATAATTCTAAGTAAAAAGTCCAGTTTTGAAATGAATGAGGACCGCCACTAAACAATTGATTAAATCCAAACTCTGGATCTATCTAAAGTTCGTAGGAAATCCAGGATCATCAACTCAATGCCTGATTAAAACCCAACCGTCGAATTGAGGTGCAATAAATATCGTGGGAGGTTCATATCTAACCATTCATTGGGGTGATAGATCTACAGTGGAGATGTAGCTCGCATTGTAAAAGGGATAAGAGGTTAATGACAAGGTTGGAATCTATGTAGGTGGTTTGTAAAATACCATGGTAGACACGTGGTAACATGTTGTGAACGTGACTACCTCGATAGCAGGTTTCTAAAACCATTATGATCACCTACACCACTAAAATGGATACCGCAAGTGGAAAGTAGTAATCACATACATATAAATAAAGTCATTGGTCACAAACATTGGTCTTATGGAGTGAAGAACTTATTTTTATGGCTATGAAGGTGTTAATCCGATAACCATTGAAAGAAAAATACTCCAAGAAAAGTGCCTAGATTACCAGTGTGAATTGAGAATATGATTCTTAACTTAAAAAGATATTGAAGAAGAAAAATAATAATTAATAAGGAAGAAAGTTGTTCTTAAAACAACATTTTTATTAAATAAATGAAGAGGTACAATGATACATTATTAAATACACAATGGTTCAAATTTTATACCCGTTGGAAGACTATATAAACCATAAAATATGGTGGAAGGAAGATGTCTCTAAGGTCTACATCCAAAGATCAAAAGCATGTGCAGATTCCAAGGAATAAAGATGAAGATACTTATGAAGTGAGGGTGTAAGGGAGGAGTAAGGAAGGATTAGTATCCTTTGAAAATTAAAGTGTAAAAACAGGGAGTTGGTTATTTCTAGGGTTGGCTCCCTAAAATAGAGAGTCAGTGCCCTAAAACAAGGGAGTTGGTGCTTCCTAGGGTTGTATTCCTAAAACCAGGGAGTTGGTGATTCCTAGGGTTGGTGACCTAAATCAAGGGAGTTGGTGTTTCCTAGGGTTGGTTCCCTAAATCAAGGGAGTTGGTTCTTGCTAGGGTTGGTGCCTTGGCCAAGGGGATTGTTGTCTCCTAGATTTGGTGCTCTAAATTAATCTTCATATAAAACTTGTAATTTGTAATTTAAGTTTTTTTTTTTTATGTTATCTACTCAAATTTTTTGTTGATCAATAAAGTTAATAAGAAACATTATTTAAATATTGAGTAAAGTTATTAATACGTATTCACGCCTCCCCCCTCTCAGTATTAAATAATATTCCAACAGATTACGTCATTGTCTGCAGCTGAGGTCGCTTACAAAGATATCTAGCAAGACATTGTAGACTTGGATCGAACTCATTCATGGATAAAGGAGGGTGATTAGTTTCTGGAGCCCATCTGGGCTCATAATTCTTCAACTTCCAAATATTATCTTGATATCATTTTTCCTTATACGAATATATTATAGAGGCAATTAATGGATCGTAAAGGTCGTGGGAGGATATGCATCAGCGATTGTATTTCCTCTCTAATATTAGTCATGTGAAAGGTGAAGAATTTAGGTCAGCGTGAGTAGAAACGTTGATCAGATGGTGAACCACTTAGCAAAGAAAAGTTTCTATGTCGAGGGGAATATGGTGAATATATCGAAGATAGTTTTGAATCAACGTTTCTAAGACCCCTGATGTTGTAGAAAATTTCTCTATCAGGGTAGACTTCTCTCAATATCAATTCCATCATTATACGACACTTTTCAAGGAATTTTGTGATGTTTTTTCTTGGTCATACGAGGAAATTCCTGGAATAGATCCTCAGATTGTTAAACATGAGATTCAAACCTATGAAAATGATAAAACTATTATGTAGAAATTGTGACTGGTTAACCCAAGGAAAGCAGAAGCGATCAAACCTGAGGTAGAAAAACTGCTCAAAGCGGGATTTATCTATCTAGTCCCATTGAAAAAATTGGTATCCAATCCATTCAAATGGACAATAAAAAGGGTATGATTCAAGTATGCATGGATTTTCGTGATTTGAATAAATATTATCCCAAGGATAACTTCCCTACGTCATTTATCAATCAAATTCTTTAAGAATGCATAGGAAGTGAGATCTTATCTTTCATGGATGGTTCTTCTAGCTATAACCATATACGGATCTGGCCTGAGGACCAACATAAGACAATTTTTGTTTGTCCTTAAGGAACCTTTGTATACAAAAATATTCCCTTTGGCCTCAAAAATGTTCGAGCAACTTTTCAGTAGGCCATGATGTTTGCTTTCCATTATCTTAAGCACATAGTGTAGGCTTATTTGGATGATCTTACAGCTCATTCTTGCAAGAGAGTGCAACATCTATTGCACCTCTACCTTGTCTTCGAGAGATTTCGTCACTATCAAACTCGCTTAAATTCATATAAGTGCATATTTTGTGTAACTTTAGGACATATATTGGGTTTTATCATTTCAACTAAAGTGATCATGGTTGACCCTTTGAAGTTTGAGGAAATAACATAGTTTCCTCCCCCTCGCACAGAGCATCATCTTCAAAGCTTATAAATAAAGGAAAATTTTCTTTGGCATTTTGTACCGAACTATGTTGATATCACAAAATGATTTATGCTCCTATTGAAGAAGGGGGTTCCATTTTACTGGGATGAGTCAACACAACGTTCTTTCGATGCATTGAAAAACTGTCTAGTTTCGACTCCCCTGTTTATTCCTCCATATTATGATAGAGATTTCCTACTGTATCTAGTGGCAGTTGAATATTTAATGGGAAGGGTCTTAGTTCATGAGGATGATAAGATCCAAGAGCATGTCATATATTATTTAAGTCATGCCTTGGTAGGCCCTGAACTAAAGTATTCACACATCGAGAAAATGACCTTAGCATCATTTCATGTTGTTTAGCTTGTCCGACATTATATTCTATTGTGAAAGATGACTTTCATTGCCAACGTTAACCATTTCAGTGTGTTTTGACTCAACAAATAATTGGAAGGAAGTACAACAAATGGATTTTTGTTCTTCAGGAGTTTGATTTGGATTTTGCTTATGCCAAATCCAAGAAGTCCTTAGTCTTCAATGAACTTATGTTGGAGTTCCCAATAGAGAATGAGGATAGTGAAGTTATTGAATCACTTCCAGATGAGAATATATTCCTCATCTCTTCATTTGATCCTTGGTATGGAAATATTGTTATATATCTCCAAACTCTGAAGTTTCCTCCACATTTCTTGTGAGATGAGTGACGACAAACTCAACACCTAGAAAAGAACTATCTCAATATCTTCGACACTTTGTATCACCGAGGGGTGGACTCAATTCTTTGTCATTTCATGAATCATGAAGAAGCAGAGTTGGTTTCCAATGATTTTCATAGTGGAGAATGTGGCGGTCACTTATCAGGGTTGGAAACATCCTAGAATATTTTACACACCAGATATTTCTGGCCAACAATCTATATAGATTGCATCGAAGAGTTCAATAAATTCCACCCTTGCCAAATATTTACTTAAAAAATGCATGTGCATCCTACTCCTATGTTCCCTGTCATTACTGTCGGCCCCTTCACTAAGTGGGGGGTATATTTTATGACATTCCCTCTAGTTTCTTCTAGGGGGCATTGATATATAATAGTGGTCATTGACTACTTTACTAAGAAGAGGCCATTTCGACGTTCGCTAATGATGGTGAAACCACATCACTTTTCATGCTTAATCAGATCATAGATAGGTTTGGGGTACCAAGAGATATTGTCACTGACCATAGCAGTCACTTCCAGAACCACATGGTGTTTGAGTTAGCATCAAAACTGGGTTTTAGGAAGGAGCACTCATCTCCTTACTATCCTCGGTAAAATGGTCAAGTTGAAGTTGTTAACAAATACTTGAACACCATTTTGAAAAGGACTGTCAACACAACCAAATCAAATTGACATTTAATGTTATATCCATAATTTTGGGCCTACTAGACCTCATTCAAAACTACAATAGGCTTCTCTCCCTTTCAACTTGTTCAGAGAGTAGAAGTAGTTTTTCCTATTGAATGTGAAATTCCTTCGCTTAAAATTGTTGTTGAGCTCCTCCCTAACATGACTCAACTTGAAGAACTCCTTGTTTACTTAGAAAATCTTGATGAACAACATCGAGATGCTTCTTTAGAAAATGAAGCACATAAGAAACGTGTCAAGGCTCAATATGATAAGTTTGTTCATCCGAGGGTGTTCTCCAAAGGAGACCTTGTTTTGGTTTATGACCAGGACAAGGATTCCTTGGGAGAAGGAAAGTTCAACCATATGTGGCACGATCCTTATATCGTGTGACGTGTGTTGAAAAAACGGGCTTATGGATTGGATGATTATGAGGGAAACATGTTTTTTGAACCCAAAAATGGGCTCTACCTTAAAAAGTACTATGATTGAGCCTCACGGCTCAAGTACTAGTCCTGTTGTAGTTTTTTTTTTTTGTATATGGATTTCTATAGATGTCTTTTGGTTTTTCCCTACATTGTTAATTGTTGTGCGTCTACTGTGTGGAATATGCTAGGGGAGTTGTTGGTTTATGTAGATTTTGAAGACAATGCCAATCGCCAAACTCAGAACCTTGCTTCTGCTTCTTGGGTGATTTATTCTCCCACTAACCAGCTATTCTCCCACTAACTATCTAGTGTCCATTGGAGGTGTTTGTGTGAGGGAGACTACTAATAATATAGATGAGTACAGTGTCATTATTGAACTTTTGTGAGATGCTCTATCATATGGCATTCAACTCCTTCAGGTTTATTTGGACTCTTAGTTGGTTGGGTCACAGTTAAATGGTTTATATCATATTCACGATCCAGTATTGTTACACCTCTTCCTTAGAGTATGTCTTCTAGAATGATATTTTAATTTTAGTATGTATATACATGTTCCTAGGCAATATAATATAGTAATTGATGCATATGCTAAATACATTCTAGATTGGAATTTGTCTCATCAATAACACAAGCACACACCATTTACACATGTAAATAACCATTATTTGCAAGTAAATTATAATAACTCATGGAAAAATATGTATGTATGTGTAAGGAGGTCCATAATACAAAAGATGGGATACTAGCCCCAAATGTTTATAAGTACAAAAGTGTTCCCTTGGCACATTAAAATTATAGCATTGAGGTTGATGATCCCTATCATAAAAAACTACGGTGTTCTCTAAACGCCAAAAAATGTGGACCCATCTCTGGGGTACACCAACAACATGACACTGCATCCCCACTTGTATATCATCTATGATTTCCATAGGGACAGAGCATGTCAAAGCCTCCATGTTTCTTCCCATGCTCCATAGTGTCTTGGTTGCATCATCACTAGACTTTGCTTCACCTCTTCCCCAATGCTTGTGTCATGGGAAATCAGTTGTCTCATTGGCACTCTATCTACACATTCAAAGGGAATGTTTTAGTAATGTGGATCTCACCAGAAAGACAAGATAATTTCCCTTTTAATAATCTACTCTAAAAATTAAAAATTAAATAATAAAAAAATACAAAGGTTACCTATTTCTCCAGGTGTTGTGTCAGGAGGTACAATCATATCTAGATCTCAAGAAAATCCAATCCCTGCATATCGCTAGTCTTCAATCATAGGTATTTGTTGTTCCCACCAATCGAGTAAGTTATCATCAAAAGGATTGAATAATTTACCCCTTGTAAGGCATGATAATAACTCGGTCCATCGTATCAATGCAAGCCATGGTCGTTGGTGTTATCTCACAAAATTCCTTTGGCTCATACCCGGTACTCTCTCAAAAAATAAAGCATAGAGAATGTTATCAAACTTGAAGTTTGTATTCCTTCACAACTTACAGTCTGTCAATTGTGTCTTCATACAATTAGGCATTGTGGTGATCCACTCAAATATTATTGGTCTTGTACATTCAACCACATATTTCATTTGAGACCATGAATCTTGGTGTAAGGATGATGATCCAACGATGTGTTTCATGGTGTATAAGATCACTTTGAGGCTCAAACTCTATATTTCCTTGATAGGTATTTGTGTGCCCACTTTATCAGTGTCATCCTCGCAATATGCAGTTATATACTCACTAATGGTTAAGCCACCTCCTCAGTTGGTATTGGATTTCACTACTTTAACCATATGAGAAAGGTTGGTAATGAAGTAAATATCTTCCACCATGATGGTTAATTTCTACCCATCAAGCATGAATGCTTCTGTGTCTAGATGAAAATAGTCAATGAGGAGATTGATGAACCATGTTTGTTCTCACATACCATTGGTTTGAAAGAACTTGTACATTCCACATTGACGAAGATCATTCATAGCATCATCGTCTTCAACCACAACATTATAAGCATCCTCATGCTCATGCTATCTCCATTGGACAAACATCCTRCAAAATTTAAGGACGAAGGGAGTCAGTCTTTTATTTTTTCCATTCATGCCAAGTAATATGTGATTCATATTTAGGACAATCACAAACATCCATGATTCACCCTTAATCAAATAGTGTATATAAATTATTCACCTTAAAGTGACTCGTGTATCCACAAARTTCATGACAAAAAAGGGGAGAGTGCTCCTCGATTTCTCATGAAACCTTCAAAATGGAAGAAACAAAAATGAAGAGTAAGGTTAGAATATTACTTGGTCTAGACGGAAATTAGTTTCGTTACTCCAAACTCYTGTAATCCTCATTCAAATTTGAGAGGGTTTTCACCAATTTTGGCCAATTTTGGGTAAATTGTGAAAATGACAAGGTAAAATGGTAAATTATCACTATTTGATGTAATTTTTAGACCCACTTTTCCATAGTTTTGTTATTTTTCCTTAATTGAACTAATATAAAAGGGCTTCATAGTGTGGTTGTTACATTTTCAGGATGTAGAAGGAAACTTTGGGCATGTTATGGCCCATTTTCGATTGACCAAGTCTTTTTCAAGACTCTGGGTAGGTATTGTTCTCGTATAATTGGCATTTGGAATAGGTCTCACACACCTTACACTTTTGCATTTTCAATTTCAATTTCCATCTTTCCCTAGGGTCAATCCCATTAACTTGTGACATGAACTCATCTATCTACTTTAGAATGTCATTTTGTTAATGGAAGAGCCTATCTTGCATGGGCACCCTAGCTTACAACCCCTTTTGAATTTATGTTCCGAAGTTGCAAGTTTTCTATTAGGATTGGGAGTCATGTTTAGTTCTACCATGACTTAGAGTTGAAGCTACATATCTTATTCTCAATATTTTTCTATCCATACCTACGGGACTCCCTCTAACATGTGTTGCTACATAACTCATCACTTTTTGGATTCTTCAGCGGGTATTGTGTTCTTTATTGGCATATAGAGTAGGTTCCATTCCTCCTACACGATGCATTTATCCATATATCCCACATATTTTCCATAGGGTCCACCCCATTCCTTCATGACATCATACCTTCAAGCTACTTTAAATATTTCATTTACAGATGGTAGATCTTACCTCTTCATGGGCGTCCTAGTTAGTATCTCATTGGCATTTTTGAAACCCATGCTACAGTTTTTATGTAGGCTTGGAAGCCCTTCTTAGTCATGCCATTTCATTGCATTGAAGCCTCATGAATTCCTCTCAATTTATTTCTGGCTAACTTACCCATGGGGATTCCACAATTTTGTTGAGTTGTAATTGCAGTGCATATTAATCACTTGTGATTCTAGGCCTAATGTCGAATTCGACTTGCCATTGTTGAACCATTTGCTTATGCATTCCTACTAGTTGCTAGCCTTCCAATTTATTCCTTTGTGACTCGACACCTTTATTCTTGGAGGTTACATCCCCCTGAGTTTCCTTATCCTGCACATGCTTCTCTGCATTGAGCATAGGTATGTTCCTTGTGCTCTAGAACTAGTTTTCTTTCCCATGACTTGTTGAAATTACTAAGGCAACTGAAAGGGGGGGGGTGAATCAGTTGTTACCATGCTTAAACAATATTAAGTCTATTAAGCCATTTTTAATCTTTCATCAATTGACCATCAATATTATAAATAATATGAACAACATAAATAATGAGCATCAATCACACATAAGATATACACAGAGACAGATTTTCATGAGGAAACCCATAAAGGGA
>JASDQU011310558.1:0-13392 GCA_032191745.1 Picea mariana | reverse complement strand
AGACACTAATCTCCTCAACTGAGCACTAACTCAACAAGATGTAGGCACCAACCTACTAGAGACACCAATCTCCTCATCTGAGCACCAAATCACTAAACATGTGTAGACACCAATCCAAGATCTTCATACATAGAGTACTTCTAACTTCACCTACATGGTTCATTCCATAGACAATTCTTAAAACCCTAGCAAGCCTCATAACATCATTCCCATAATGTAATCATTGACGACAACATCCACAGATGAAAACATCCACCAATGACAACATCCACTAACTATAACATCAAAACCTCAAAATAGTGCACATGGCAGCATCACAGACCTTCGGTCCTTTATAATGCACCTTGAGAACAAGAAAGACCTCAAGAAAATCCCTTAGACTTCTCTTGCACACCAAAAAGACACCCCAACACCTTTAGCGCACCTTAGATCACTTATGCACAGCTTAAACTTTATATCTTGCTTGGTTTCTCTTCAAATGTGAAAATATATCCTATATTTATAGTAATTTTATCCCCACTTTCAGGGATGACCTGTAAAGACTAGTTGAGTCGACATCAATTTTTTGGCTAGGTTATCGAACGGAAAAATTCATATCTCCTCATTCCTAGGGAGTTATAGAGAATTCCATATATTGTTGGAAAGGTATCAGAATAAGATTTCCAACAATATAAATTATGCTCCCATTTGAGCTATGTATGTAAGATAACAATCCCTTCAAAGATAGGGTATCCAAACTGAACAGAAATAATAGTTTCAATAATATCCATCTTGCAATCTTTATATTGGACATCTGTAGGATTGTAATATTTATGTTGTACATATTGTAGGCTTCCCTTGTCTTTAACATCAATGAAAACAATATTTCCAACAAAAATTGATAAGGTTTCCCTCGTTTCGTGTGATTGTAGAGACACAATAACTATTGCCTCATGGGAGGTGGTTGGAGGAGTTCCTTAGTTAGAACTGTGTCCCTGGAGTTAGGGTTCGAGACTCCATGATCCATATGGTGGATATTGAGTGATTAGAGACATCAGTTATGGTCACATTAGTGATTTTCATACTAGGGAGTCCCTCATTACATAAAGTATCTAGCGGATAGATGATGTTGGTTGAGAGGGTGCAAACTAGGACTCACTTTGGGTGGGCCCAAATGTCACTGATGACACTAAAGTGCCAACTATCCTCTTGTAGGAGGGCATCAGGGGAGGACTATTTATTTGGTACAATATTGTGTACCTTCTTTTTTTAGATGATTTTGACACTTTTCCTCCACATTTGCATATGTGATGGGAGGCCATAGGAGCCCCAGATATAGTGGTGTGGCCAGTTACTGAGGAGGGAAGAGGATGGTGGGCTCAAAAAAAATTTCTGGGTAGACTTTTTTTCCCATCAGAGCTAGATCCCTATGGTGATTGAGGATTACCCTTACTCAAGAATCAACTATCAAGGGGCCTCAGAGTTACCCTTTCTAGCTAGTCTGGCCTGGGGTCCCAATGTTAATTAACATCATCTGTATTTTTTATATCTGTTTATTAATTTTATTATGATGTTTAAATATATGGTACTGACAATATTTTTCTATGTGACTTGCATATATTGCACTAGTGAGGTCGGTAGGGCAGGCGACATGTAGGAGGATTGATTCTTTTGTTAATCCAGGACCATCAAGGTCCGGGAGGGTGGAACAATAGAGAGATAAATGGAAGATATTCGAAATAGGTTGGACAACCTATTGATCAGGTGTCAGAGCAGAGGTAGAACACACTTGATGATCACTATGTTGTACCTTACATAAGGGCACCACCAGAGTGGCACTCTATTCTACATAGGGAAAGGATAGTGGGTTAGGTGGTTCGAGATCTTTTGTCGAGGTACATGGTGCCACTTGCATTAGATGTATGTCATATGTATGTAGAATAGTGGACTCAAACTTAAACAAAACTTTGTGATGTTTTGTACTTTATATTATGATGGATATATATACATAATATGTTATGTATGCATTTGCTTGATTATGTACAGATGTGTGTGCATGCTAGATTACATGGATGCATATTTTTATCTTCTTACATATTCATGTGCTAAATGGAAATCTAGAATGTTGTTTGCAATGGTATCTACAAAGCTATTTTATCTTCTGGGAACATGATTAAATGAAATTGATTCAAATGATCACGCTAAATGTTTAACTTGTAGATATTTTCTTGGCTTGGGTTACACACACGATAAACATTTTTTAATTGCATGATGAGGAACTAGGAATCAAGACAATCATGAAGGTGATAGATGCAATGGTCAAGGGAATCAGCTAATAAACCAATCACAACTTCATATTTGGCCTATTTATATGTGGCAGATCAAATGAAAACACCATTGAAGTGGACAAGGGTATGCGTAGGGGTAAACAAGGCCCAAGTTGGCGAGGCTTGATTCCTACAGTGTCGGTTCACACCATCGGCATAACCAAGGTAGCAGTTGGATTAAGGGTCCATTTGAAAGACACAAGAAGAGAACAGATAAGATGCAGGATTTACAAAAAGGGATGCAAAAAGACTATATAATATATGTATACTATGCACATGTACTGTAGAAGGATTATCACGTGTAAAACTACTTAAGGTAGTGTGCATTACAAGGATTAGGGAGAAGCTCCCCTTTAGAACCCTTGAGGAGGTATGCCCCCTTACCTAAACATTGTTTAAAAATGTAAGGGCCCCTCCGTAATGGTTTGAATTTTCCCCGACCTAAGATGTTATGGGTTTGGTCATATATTGGGACTAGATCACCTTCATGAAAGACACGAAGGTGGAGCTTTTAGTCATATTGGGATTTGGTGTGTTTCTCAGTTACTTTGATGGTTTGTAGGGAAACTCAGTGGTCTTAATTGGCATGCTCCAACATTACCAATATTTTATCTAAGGGAGCAATGTCAGGGAGAAGTTCAATAGCCATATGAAGGGAGGGGATTTGACATTCAAAGGGAAAAACTGCCTCCACACCATGGACGACATGTAAGTAGCAATTTTAGTAGAAGTCTTATAGGTCCATAAGGTGGGAAAGAGCATATGGTTCCAATTGGTTTTGTGTTTGTCAATTGTTCGCTATAGCATGGTTTTGAGGATTTTTTTAACAAACTTGACTTGGCCATTCCCCTACAAATAGTAGGAATAATAATATTGGTACTCGAAACCCAACATGGCTGCAAACTCATTCCAGATTTGGTCTTCAAAGTGTCATCCATGGTGGCTCTAGTATTATTTAACCAAAATGGAATCACTTTGTATGTGAAGGTGCCCCATGGAGTAGTGAAGGTTGTCTTGTATTGGTATTATGGCTGAATACGAATCTGGTTATAGCCTGAGAATCCATCCATAAAGATAAGATATCATGGCCTTCACACTCGTTCATAACCTAATCAATGAATGGTTTTGGGTATTTTCTTTTCGGACATTATTTGTTTAGATCACAAAAATCGATGCAGATATAGATGGTGCCTTATTTCTTCATGACTAGGACTAGGTTAGAGACCCGTCAAGTGTACGCAATGGGATAAATGGAGCTCACCTTTTTCAATTTATCGATTTCATCTTTGATTGTGGGTGCCTTGTTAGGGTGTATCGATTTTTTCTTCTAGTGAATGGGAGTGGAATCCTACCATGTATTGATGTGATGTTCAACAATGGTCGGTTCAAGTCCAGGCATCTTGGAATAGGACCAAGCAAACATATCTTAGAACTCTTGGAAGAGGGATTTGTAGGCAACAACTTCTGAATCTGAGGAACAAATTTCCCCCAACATGATGTTTTCTTCGACACCAGGGATATTAGAGATGTTCACCTTGATGGTAGTTTAAATATTGGACACATTCTTTTAGTCAAATGCATCATGGGTCGAGATTGGATTCTTGAAACAATTAAATTGACCATGAGGGATAAATTCTTTTGATTCAACAACATACAAGTTGGTGGGATGAGGTTGCTAAGGTAAGTAATAGGAACAATGATGCATATCATTCCAAGGGTAATTGTTTGTAGTGGAGGACTCAATGATGTATTTATCAGAATGAAAAACTCAGATGTGAGAACCAACCCGATCATGGGAAGTGGCAGGGGATGGGGATATGAATCCCTTTTTCAATGCCATGGGAATGAGAAATGTGGTTCACACATGCTACATCCACGGAGGTAGATGAAACACTAGTGGATGAGGGGTTAACCAATGTTGAGACTGGAGGTACATGGGACATGTTGGGGATGCTATGATATACACTTGTAGAGAAAGGAATGTTCTTGGATAGATTCGATCCCATGGAAGTTGATTAAGTAGAGAATTTTCTTGGTATTCTCACTGATTTTCACTTCAGGGGGTGAAATCTCAATTATCAGTTGATGATTGGCTTGGGAAGACTAATCATGTTTGATAATAGGGTCCTCTACCATCAAGGTTGGATCTTTTTGGAAAACAGGAACATAATATAATTGATGAAGCATCTCAAGAGCATACACATTCTTAGGTATTTGAGGAGAGTGATAAGAATAGTGTTCATAGGTATCACACAAAGTACATGGATGACTTATGTGCGAAGACTAAACATGCTTAGTCAATTACTCTAGAGGGGATTCCGTAACAGGTATGAAGGGATCGTGTTCTAAATCATTCTCATTGAAAATATATTTAAGTTTAGGTAGCCTAAGACAATTGAAGGTAGTGTGACCAAAGATATTGCATATGGCACATGGGGGTATGGACCTAGATGTAATGTTCTAGGTGGCCATGGATTGTTCAGGAGTGTTAGTGACCCCTTTATTTTTGTCTTTTCCCCCTTTATCAACTGCTTTCCCAATCTATTTTGGTTGAGGTGGACCTTGTACAGGTGCCTTGGGGGATACAAGGGTCATGGATATTAGTTGCATAAGAGTCAAGGCCAAATATGGAGTTGGAGAAGAGGGTGGGAGAGGAATCGAAGGGGAGTCCAAATACCAAACTGAAATCCCTAAGGTGAGTTTAATAAAATTCAATTTTTCCATGACCAGGGTGCTCACTATTCTTAAAGGTGGAAATAAGAAAGATACCTAACCAAAGGGGTAATGTAGATGTTGATGTGCTTCTGGTGGTGGCATTGAAGATGCTATATTTGAGGGTCCAATCGATGGTTGCAGACATGAGTTCGTTGGTCTATGACTAGATGACACCATACAAACATTAGATAAGCTAGAAGGGTAATCATAGGTGGCGGTCCATAATATGCACCAAGTTATGTCGAGTATTTGTAGACTTTGGGGATGATGTATGGGACTATTTGGTTTCTACCCAAAGAGGAGACCATATGGTCAGGATGAATTTGTGCTTGAGGTTCATGGTAGGTCATCTGATCAATGGTAAAGGTTTTCCCATTACATGGGGGGAATCATCTTAGGAAATACCAAGGAATACATTTCCTTCATGGCATACATGAAGCTTCAACCTAGAAGGATGTTGTAGTCCAATGAGGCATCGATAAATTCAATGTCAATGCATACTTCTTTGCCTCCTAACTAGACATGGAAGTTAAGATAAATCCCTTTAGGTTGAGTGGGTTGGCCATCATACACACGAAGGGAGATCATAGATGGAACAACGAGAGGTGCCATAAGAGGTACATTTACCATGTATATGTGCATGGGGTGAAACATAAGAGGTACTAGAGCCTAATTGTGATCGAGGATGAGAAGGGTCCTGAGGAGGATTAGGGTACCTATGGGATGTTGAAGAATATCCCATAGAAGGTTCAGGGTATGAAGTGTTAAACCCACCATAAGGGTGACTATATCCACTAGGTCTAGAAGGAGTAGGGTGTGGATATGTGTGTTACATTAATCCAAGAAGGCCAGCAGTTGCATGGGATGCCCCTGGTATAGAAAAGTCACCTAAGTGAGAGTGAGGGGCATTAAGAAGGATGGTGTAAATTTATCATGATTACACATAAATAAAATCATATTGTTGGGCATTTTAGGGCTTCTTCCTGATTCCTAGGAAGTTTCATGGTTATGTCTTTGGGAATGGGGGGAAGAAGGGTCTTTGAGAACCAGTCATAACAAAAGTATCACTAATATGAGCTTTATATAAGCCATGTTGTCTATGCCACTCATGGATGTGGTTTGAGATGTTGGTAGCAGTGGTTTGACAAAAGATGTTTAGGATTTCTATCCCTATGTCATGGCGGACTCGGAGCTAGAAAAACATAAGGAACAATTTATCTATGGACTCAAATGTTCTATGGATGTTATTAGGTTGTTCTATGTATCATTTGGCAGCAACACCCATCAGAACACGAAAGATGGATTTTATTAGGTTGTTCGATTATGGATGTTATTAGGTTGTTATATTATGGATGTTCAAATGTTCTATGGATGTTATTAGGTTGTTCTATTATGAATTTATTGGAACATGAAATATAGAAGGACATGATGTGGTTAGAGGGATCCTCTCCAACATTACCCTCAAACTTAGGGATATCTGAGGGCAGTTTGTTTGGCATATTGTGCCAATTAGGATCATGGTGAATGTAATCATTAATAAACTTGTTCAAATCAAGGAGGTTTAAACCGACCATGAATGACATAGAGAGTTGATTAGTGTTGGGTTCTAGGTTAGCTCCAACCATGGTGGAACTTGTGTTTGAAAACACAAGTATTCCAACATAGGACAAACACCTTCAGTAACCATTCACACAACCAGATCAAAGATCAACACAAAAATGTTTTGACATGGTAAAACCCCTACGGGGAAACATCCAACGCAGTCCACTTGGAGAAATTTATTAATGCAAAAGAAAAATATTACAGAGAGATTTTACAAGAGATTTTCTCACAATATATCATCAAAAAATGACTCGCCATACTCTATAAATAGAGATCATGGGCCAATCGGGTGTTAATCCATGGATCAATCTAGTCGTTAAGATTGAGGAGAACATGAACCATCGGATCACTCTATGTCAGGAACATATCATGACATTCGAATTTCTTAACTACAAATGCAAACTAATGCATACTGAAGAAACACACTTTTACCTAATGACACATTAGACCAAGTAGATCTTAACTAAATACTAAGTGTCTAAATATCTTAACATCCCCCCTTAAGAACAACTTGGGATTGGATAGAAGGATTTAAAAAAGTGACAAAATAGGAGAAGGAAGGAGGCATTAGAGCCTATCCCCCCTTAATGACAACTTTTTGAACTCCTAACATAGATCTAAGTTTGAAAAACTTCTCTTCTTTAAGATACTTTGTGAAAATGTCTACGACTTGATCTTCTATAGGGAAAAAGAGCACTTCAATAACTCAATCATGAATGAGCTTTATAATGAAGCGCATGTGTAGCTTGATGTGTTTTTTGTGTCGATGTTGAACTGGGTCTTTGGCGAGCTTGATGGCACTTTGATTGTCACACCGAAGGCTATTCATATGTTTCTGCTAGAATCCAAACTCTGAAAGGATTTGTCGAAGCCACGAGGCTTCCTGAGTTTCATTTATCATTGCTTAGTCTTTTGCTTATGTTGAAGAAAGTGCAATAGCTTGTTGTTTCTTATAGACTCAAGTGACAGGTCTTGAACCAAGGCTGAAAAAATAACCTACACTAGACTTATGATCATTAGTGTCACTGGCCCAATCTAAATCAGTGAAACCAACCAACAAAGGAGTCCCCCCTAAACTGTAATGTATCCTGAACTGGATTGTACCCCACACATACCAAAGTATCCTTTTAGTTGCTTTCCAATGGCTTTCATGGGGTGTTTTCATATATCGGGAAACAAGACCAACAACAAAGGAAATAGCAGCATGGGTATGAGTCAAGTATAAGAGGCTACCAACTAACTGATGGTACAAAGTGGCATCAACATCAGGATAAGTACAAGTGCCAACAAGATTGACTCTAGACTAGAATGGAGAAGGGGTTGGTTTACAATATTCCATGTGGAAGCAATGAAGAAGGTCACATGCATACTTAAAATGGAAAAGAAAAATTCTTTCCTTTGTTTGCAAAACTTGGAAGCCAAGGAAATAGTACAAAAATCCTAAGTCTTTCATTTAAAATTTCTTCTTGAGACTGGTTTTCACATGGTTTAAAATTTTGGAGTAACTACTAGTAAGGATAAGGTCATCAACATAAAAGACAAGGATTATGAGATGGCTTCCTACTTTCTTGGTATAGAAATTAAGATCAGAATGGCATTTGGAAAATCCGATGTCAATAAGAAAGTTGTCCATTTTGGCATACCAAGCTCAGGGAGCTTGCTTAACACCATAAAGAGATTCCTTAAAGCGATAAACAAGTCTAGATTCATTCTAAACATAATCGAGAGGTTGTTCAATGTAGATTTGTTCTTGCAAATCCCCATGCAAGAAGGAGGATTTAACATCCATCTGATGGACCTCCCATTTATGTGAGGCAGCAAGGGAAAGAACAAGGTGGATGGAATTCATTTTGGTGACATGGGCAATGGTTTCATTGTATTAAATTCCTTCAACTTGGGAAAATCATTTGGAAACTAACCGAGCCTTGTGTTTTTCGACACTTCCATCTGATGCATACTTAGTTCTATAGACCCATTTACATCTGACAAGTTTTCTTCCTTTTGAAATAGGTTCAAGATCCCAAGTATCATTTTCCATTAAAGAACGATACTCTTCATTCATTGTTGTATCCCAATGTGGATGACCTGAAGCTTATGTAATGTCTCTAGATCATGAGTCTATGAAACTTGAGCCAAAAGAGAAGAGGCTCGTTGGAACTGTGAACATGTCTGACATTGATCTGAAGGATCACCGACAAGATCACCACCTTCTTCTTGTGTTGAATGGACCCAGCTAGGAAGTGGTGTTGTTGGTGTTGGTTCAAGTTCAATAGACTCATCTGGAGGAAGGTGAGCATGCGAAGGTGGATTTCCATCCTCACCGTCATCATCTAAATAAGAATCTAGAATAGGAACAGAAGAAGGCAAAAATGTCGAAGAAGGCTCGTAGGCTGAAGAAGGCACAAACGCCAAATTAGGCTCACAGGAAAAGAAATTTTCATCAAATTTAACATCTCTTTTAATAATAATTTCATTACAATGTGGTTGAAGAAGTTTGTAACCTTTGACATCTTCAGAATAACCAACAAATATACACTTCTCACTTTTAGGCTACAATGCTTTCCTTTTCTCATCGAGAATGTGATCCCATGCTATACTTCCAAATACACAGAAGCAACTTACATCTAGTTTAATTTGAGTCCAAGCTTTTTCCAGTGTTATATTTTTAGGAGCCTTTGTGGGAGTGTGATTTACTATGTAATTTTCACAGTTGATGGTTTCCACCCAATAATTTAGACTTAATCCCTTAGATTGGATCATACAATTAGCCATTTATTTTAATGTGTGGTTATTTCTCTCAGAAACACCATTTTGTGGTGTATATGGAATAGTGTGTTGTATTTGGATTCTCTGTGTAGTGTAGTAACTTGTAAAATTATTGTTCACATATTTGCCTCCATTATCTATTCTTAATCTTTGAACTTGATGTTCAGAATGATTTTCTACAAGGGCCTTGTAGGCCAAAAACTTGTCAAAAACTTCACTCTTAAGTTTTAGGAAGTAAACCCAAGTACTTATGGTAAAGTCATCAATGAAATTTAAGAAATACTCGAACCTATAAAAACAAGGAGAATAAAGTGGACCACACAAGTCACTGTGAACAAGCTACAAAGGGCCCAAGGCATGCCAAGAGGCATGTTTGTCAAAATTGTCCTAATGATGTTTTTCGAGAACAAACCGACACAAACACCATCTTTACATGAAATAAAAGGAAGACCAGTCGCCATTACATATTTGTTGCAATGAGTGATAGTTTAGATGACTAAACCACTCATGCCAAAATTTGCTCAAGTCATCACTATGAGCAACAAAAACTAATGGAAAAGATGATGACCCAAGTTGTCAAACTTGTACAACCTGGTAATATCATCAACAATTCCAGTTGCAAGAACATGTTGAGGATAATTTAGATACTTGATTACAACTTGGTAAGGTGAAAACTCTATGGTTTTACCTTCACCTGGATGAGTGATTTGATATATAGATAGAAGGTTATAGTAAAGACTTGGAACACATAATACATCATTGAAATGACCATTATCTACCTGAATTGCTCCAGATCCTAAAACACTAAGAGATCTATCATCACCAAGAAATATTTGTTGGTGTTACATTCATTTAGAGTAGAAAATATGGCTTTCTCCTTATCCATATGATAAGATGATCCAAAGTCAATAATCTAATCATCAAAAGAAGAAGTGGAAGTTGCATTGAAAGAGAAACCAGAAGAAAAAAGTGCATGTCCATGAGAACAAGAAGTAGAATAAATATTGATGTTGTGTTTCTTCATCGCTTCTTTTAAAGTTGCCATCTTCTTAAACATTTGGACTCATCGTGACCATCATTCCCACAAAAGTTGCAATGTCTGCCAGTCTTCTTATTTTTAGATTTTTCTCCTTTGTCACTATCAGGAGTTGAAGTTGTTTGAGTGGATTTGGGACCCTTGTTTTGCGTGTTGTTGTGGTGAGGATGTTGCTTCTCAGTATTATTGAATTTATCTTTCTGTTGGGCTACTAAGGCTTTGTTGGAGGTACCTGCAGTGATGATCACTCCAAGTTGTACAAGCTTATCTTACTCTCTAATAAAAGCATCACAAAAGGACTCAAGAGTAAGTTTTTGATATGCTTTCTCTATAGCCTCTCTCATGGCATAAAAGGTAGATACAAACATAGAATATGCACTACCTAGCTTGGAAATAATAATATATATGCAATGCTCTTCCTCCATCTTTATGTTACACTCTTTACATAAAATTCTAAGTGTTTTAAACTTAGATAGATATACTTCAATGCAAGAAAAATCATTTGGACTTAAATTCAAAATCTGATTTTCTAACTGATTTTTTAACTGATGTGTTCGAATAATATTGTGCTTACCAAACACAGATTCAATCTTTTCTCAAGCTATCAGGGTGATCAATTTCTTGAAGGTGGAACCTTAAATCGGGAGAGATGTACATTTCGATCAGTCCACGTACTTCGTCATTCCTATTAACCCAGTTGAATTTATTTTCATCAGCAGTGGGTTCTTTTTCCTTTCCTAAGATAATCCAGTACAAACCTTTAGCTCTTAATAAATCTGCCATATAGGATTTCCATTGGAAGTAATTGGTGCTTCTAAGCAAAATATAACTGGAAGAATCCATATTAAAAATGTAGATAATATGGATTTAAAAACTAAAATTAATGATCTGGATGGAAAGATATTGAAAAATTGGGCGGTTATAAAAAAAATGGCATTGAAAACGAACTTCGAATATGAAAGTTATGCCCTTTAAAAAAAAAACATAAACGGTAACCAAAGAGCCACGTGGCAAGTAGAAGTTGTTCCACGTGGTGATACCCCTCCAATTAACCTCACTTTTACAAATAATTTTCTTTATGAAGTGACCCACTTTTATAAAAAAAAGTTGTTTTTGTTTTTGTTGTGGAAGATGGCCTTGGAGAGCGTGATAAAAAAAATACTTTCACACAATGGAAAAAATTTTGCTTCTCGGTGACAACAAGGGTTGGATCTCGATTAGTTCACCCAGAAAATGCACCTTTTCTGATCTGTTTCTGATTTTTCGAGATCGTACACAAAGCAAGGTAAAGAGCATACACATATCCAAAAGAGTAGCAACCTGAAAATGAAAAATTGAAAACCGAAATAATACTCTGCAAAAATTTAATAAGGGTGTATTCAAGGTTTATACCTCCATATCTGACTTGAATGGTCGTATCTTGGGCAGAAGAAAACCTTTTTGAGTGAAACAAAATGCGTTCCTAACTTAAACAAGTGCTATGAACACAATGGAATAGTCATCTCAACCTATAAATGTACGTAAATGGCAGAAACTAGAGATGAGGAAACTTGACTTCACGATCTCGATCTACAGTTAGAGCAGGTCTTCAAACAGGCCCTGATACCATGTTCGAAAACACATGTATTCCACCAGAGGATGAAAAAAATTAGTAACCACTCCAAAAAACATATCAAAGATCAATACATCGATGTTTTGACATGGTAAAACCCCTACGGGAAAATATCTATGGCCTCGGCCAACGCGCCCACTTGGAGCAATTTATTAATGCAAAAAAAAAATATTATAGAGAGATTTTACAAGAGAGTTTCTCACAATCGATCATAGATAAATTACCCTCCATTCTCTTTAAATAAATATCTTGGACCAATCGGGTGTTAAGCCATAGATCAATGTAGTCGTTAAGATCGAGGAGAACATGAATCATTAGATCACTCTATGTCGAGAACATATCATGACCGTCGAATTTCCTAACTACAAATGCATGCTAAAGAAACACATTGTTACCTAACGACATATTAGACCAAGTAGATATTAACTAAATCCTAAGTGTCTAAATATCCTAACAACTGTTGGATGATTGGTTGTTTTCATTTATGTCAACCCTAGTCATGGGTTTTGGACCATAAGATTGATGAAGGTATTTGGACATGAAGTAAAATGTGCATGTAGATACAACACCCATGGATGGATAGTATACATATTGTTGTTTTTGGTGGTATGTGGTATGTCACGTGGATCCTCATGGTTGAGGAGAAATGAATTTTTGAAAATGACAAAATGAATTGAGGAAGGAAGTACATGTAGGCCCTGAAGATAATTAAAGAAAAGAATTACAAAATAAGAAATTGTCAGGTAGGCCCTAATGTTAAAAGAAAGTGACATAAATGGTATAAATAAATATCATTATACATTCATTTGATACACAAGTCAAATTTCAGAGGAAATCGTAAGTAAAGAAGGTCGGATTTCAAGGGAGGATGAAGTCTTTTGGTGATGTGTTCTAAGGTATGTTATTTTCAGGTCATCTTACCATTTTTGCTATAATTGTTTTTATAGAACGATTCATAGGGTGAAATTGCTATGGTATTGAGAAGACATATCAAGGTACCTGTGGTAAAAATTTTATCTCTTGATTCGCTATAATTATGGAGATACACTATGTGGAAGATAGGGTTTGTAACCAGTCCTGAAGCTAGTCAATAAACAAGTGTTCCGGGTAAAACAGTCATAACTTCTTCATAGAGAATCCAAATGACATGGGAAAATTTTCATTGGAAATAGTATAGACTGTAGTTTCTTGTGTGCAAGTTTCAGAATCTGATGTTAAATATTAAGCGTGGGTCATTATGTACAAGTTCGGTCTCCTGAATAAACCAGAATTGAACAAGGTCTACCATTCTCTCTATAACTTCTTTTGGGAAGGAGTGAAACTTGGAGGAGTTTCAGAGAATACATTGAGTAATA